>CAACVS010000142.1:0-44541 GCA_900660405.1 Pseudo-nitzschia multistriata
GATTCCTGTTTTGTCAATCTGCAGTTTTAGGGTTGTGGCCTTCATTACAATACTAGTGTGATCTGGTAATCTGTCATCTATATTTTTTGAAAGTGTCATTTCTCTTTGGCAGAAAATATTCCATCATTTTTTGCACACTTGTCTTTATYACTTTAGTATTTTGTTACATAAACAATATTGTATATAATAGTTGGCAGGCAAATCTACAATCCAGTCRTAGATTTTGGGCATTTATTTTTGTGTGTAATGACTACTTTGACTAAWACTTACAAAATGCATGTGCTTGGTATTAGTGTTGAATTTTAATTCCACCAGTCATGCAACCAATTAGTCTCGCTCGCATATGCATGCTGTAGCCCTAGTAGAATAAATCAAATTTTTAATCCCACGAGTCATTACATGGTAAAAAGATGGCCCAAAATCCAAGCACAGTAGAAAGAAACTTACAGTGTTAACTTAGATCTTGGTCCCCAACAGGAGATGCTTAAGTATGATATGCATGTGAATCAAAAGCAAATTTAAACAGGATTCTAGACATATGGGGGAGTTGGGGGGTCTTAGTAGTGGAATGTATCAATATATGTGTACAAATATAGGATTTGAAATGTACAACTGGATTGTGCTTTTTTGGCTTGTTGGCTGAGCATATACAATATTTGGGAGTGTTGGCTGAGCAYATACACTATTTGGGAGTTTGTCCCAAGGAGTTTTAGTAAATAAGAAAGCTTCTAGTACTATTGATCTTCTATGAAGCCATTTGTTCTTAAATCACCAAGAAAGCTCCCCCAGATTGTATCATATTGAAACCTGAGGTTTGTTCTTTTAAGTTCAAGAAATATGTGTTTTTTTCTCCAAAGATAGAAATCTACTGGTGGGTTGAGTTGAATCAATTAGTACTTTTCATTTTCAAGTACCACCACAACCACTAGTCCCTGATAGAAAACAGATGAACTGCTATTTATTGTTCATGGTTGCCTTGAGATCTTATGTTGTACTTATTGCAGGAATTTCCAATCTTTTTATGGAGTCCCTCCTTTTTTAATTCAATCAGATGAATGAACATATWTTTTAGTGTCAAAACAAAAGCAGCAACAATCTAGCTAGTATGTCACTTCTCGTTCCCCACCATGTTGAAAACTCAAACTTACAAAGTAGCAAAAAATGTCTCATGATCTAGAACRAGAGGGACCATGTTGGCCAAAACCATAACTTCTTGGAGGAACCTTCCTCCAATGAGATGTGATGGAGGCAYGGTCATTGAGGTAGGTGGGTTGGTTGGTTGATTAGTAGTTGAAAAACTTTGTCATKGYGGTTTGGAGGGTTCAATTGTTGGTAACAACAGGGGCCAGTGAAGGTGCTGCCTGGCAAATGAGACAGTTTGTGTCATCCCTTCTTGGAGTATCCATCTCTGCAAAGGCTTAGTGAAAGTTTCTCTATATTGCTATCTACTGCCTTGATACAAATGTCTTTGCCACTAAGTTTTGCAATCACATCCTACCAATTTGCTGTGCTACAGTTCTCAAACAACAGAAGTATCACTTTCATGACTAGTTATGCTGTGTGTGYCCCCACCATAATGACAGTACTATCCAGCATATCCTCCACTGTGTCTCATGCTAGTTGACTTTCTTGGCAGTGGAATTACCATACTTTCATCTTATCTTTGAGAAAGGCAATGACAACTATTGGATTCCTAACAATTTCCACTGGAACTTTGCCCAGCTGAAACGAAGTCTAGAGCAGTGAGAATTCTTCAAGGTATAGCCAATACTACCTAGAGAAAGTACTCTCATGTTCTGTACAAAGTTCAAGAGTGCATTCACTTAATTCATAATCCTCTGCATCTATTTGCAAGTGGATTTTGTTTTAGATTTGGCATTTTCTTTGAGTTCAGGATAATCACTAAAATGGAGGCATACAACATATTTGAGCTAGTCAAAAAATTAATCTTTCTAGTAGTCAAAGAAGAAAAATATTCTGTCATTACCTACCTACTAGTATCCAGTGACATGAATGCTTTCCAAAAAGTTGTTCCAGAAGAGATGAAATGGAGTGGTAGCTACTGATTTGAAGATTCTACTGAAGGGATTCTTATAAGAGCAGGTCTGAACAGGAGTTTGGTGAAAGAATGAGGAAGACTAATGAAGCAGATACTGTTTTGAGGAAGCCTCAATCATCTTAGCAAGAGAGGAGACTTGAAAAAGTAGTATCCATACAGAAGCACTACTACCAAAGAGGTGGAAGGGAGGAAAGGGATGTTCCCAGGAGATATCCATCAGAGAGTTGGGATCAGTATGGATTGGAACAAGAAGGATGAGATCTTGTCACTGTTTGATTGGTCTCAGGAAGAAGAGAAACAGCTCAGAATGCTGTCATGGAGCAAGAGCTCCGCCCTATAACAGCAGTTTGTCAAACAGGAAATACAAACATCTATGTTATTCCTTTGAAGTAGTATATGCTATTGCTCTCAAACCCTCAGACAGTATCACTCAAACTCCAACAGGTGAATGAAAGTTGAAATATTATGGATATTTACTACTAAACAATACTATTTTTACTGAGTTTCAGCATWAAAAAATTGTATGAACCAACTACCTGCTAGACCAATATGTTCATTGGGATGTTGAGATACATTGTACCAAAAACTAGGTCTTGATCTGATGTTTACTTGCTTTTTTTACACAAAGGGACAARCCACCACTACTACCAGCTACAGCCAGGGTCAGCCAACATCATCTCTTCCTGAGGGTGCTTGCTGTGGTGACAAGAATGGTAGTAGATTTTTCATACCTAGTATTTGATTTGTATGAGCCGAGTAGTACTAGTGCTGTATGCAGATATGAATTTGTGTTTAAAGAACTTTGAGCCACAATTAACCAACCATTTCTGGGAGAAGAATAGGTCTRGTTGCGATAACATTCATTTTCTAGTGCTCTTGGATAATAGCTGATTTGTTAACCTTATCAGTGCATGTAAATTGATGTACTAACAATTCTTGTGTTTGGAAAGTGTCGAAACGTCTGCTTCGAAATATAGATAAAAAAGTAGGCGTGGCGAACTATCTGTCGTTGCCGAAGGAGACGCCTTCGTATTTGTCACTCTCTGAATGCTGTACGGGCCTCGTGTGAATGGTTTAACGGGTGAAGAACGAATAGAAAAGCTGACTTGTATTTTTGAACCCCTGCGTTCTTTAAGGTGCCGATGAAATTGCCTCAAAAACAATAGCAACGGCCACGGCACCGGGATCGGGGGTTCCCGTCAGTGTTTCTTCCGACAAATAATTCGATCTGCCCGCAGAGGCCACTTTCATGTCTGCGGTTCCGTCGGATCCAAGTTTTGCCTTYTCGCAAGCCTCGGCAATCGAGCCGCTCTCGACCAGCGACGTTGCTGCAGGGACCAGAGCATCCAGCATGGTTCGAGAACCAACGGTTGCACCACCGTACAGGCTAATGGCGTCGACACCCGCCTTGAAGGCCTGGCTCATTTCCGCCGCACCAATGGTTTCGCAACGCGACAGCGTAGAAGAAATTTTTCGAAACATCAGTTCCAGCAATATTCCCGATGTGCCACCCATGGAGTCCGAGACGGCATCTGCCATGGCGGAAAACATAGAAACGGGATGGTCTGTTGGAATCGTGCCCTTCGTAAKGCGTTCTTCTATTTCCGTCGCTCCCCGTTTCATCGTGATGCCGCAATCTCCATCACCAACAATGGTATCGTACTTCGTAAGAGTTGCCTCTGCTTCACCGAGACTCTTTACCGCTTTCAATACCAGGGTCTTTGCCGTTTCGCCAAAGTTGGGAATGGCAACAGGCGGCAGTGTCAGCTTCGGTTCGGCACTGTCATCAACTACAACCTCGGGACGCTCCGTGCTCGAGAGACGAATCTTGTCACCCTCTGCCTTCCAGATGTCACAAGTGCTCCATGCCGGAGCGTCGGTGGGTGCGTCCAAAAGAGAGATCATTTCTTCGCTCGCGCACGACAAGTTGAGAATCGTGACCGAAGCCCCGTGCATGTCAAACGACGTCATGAAGCTGCCCACCAGAAGGCGCGTCACCTTGCACCCGTTCGCATCGCCTTCGATGTACTTCACACAGGCGTTGGCCAAAATGGACATTTCGAAATTGGAGGTTCCACCCAGGTTGTTTACCAAAACGCAGAGCGAATCTCCCTTCTCGAAGAGGGGAACGATCTCTCCGCTCTTGTTGGTCCGTCCGTACTCGCGAATGGTGTCGACCATTTCCTTTGCCATCTCATCGGCGGTCAACAGGGGCGATTGCTTCATTCCCGCTTCGCCGTGGATGCCGAGCCCGATTTCGATGGTTTTGTCGTCCAGGCGGTCGTTGACGCTTTCGGCACCCGGTATCGTCACGGAATCGAGGGCGACGCCCAGGGTTCCGATGCAACCGTTGACCTCTTCCACGAGTGCCACGACTTCGTCGAGGCTCTTTCCCGCCACGGAGGCCGCACCAGCCACCTTGTGCACGAGCACGCAGCCCGCGACCCCCCTGGCTCCCGTGATTCCCTTGGTGCGTTCCAGGGCGCAGTCGTCGGCCACGACCACCATCCGCGACAGGATCCCTTCCTGGTTGGCCTTTTCGCAGGCCATGCCAAAGTTGAGGCGGTCGCCGGTATAGTTCTTCACCACCAGCAGGATTCCCGCGTTCTCGGTCATGGAGGCCGCCGCGGCCCGGATCGCTGCCAGGATGCTGGCCACGCTGGGAGAGGCAAAGATCCCCCCGCAGATGGCACCYGAGAGCATCCCGTTCCCGATCCAGCCGGCGTGGCTGGGTTCGTGGCCGCTGCCTCCCCCCGACAAGAGCTGGACGGCGCTTCCGCCGCAGGGGGGCGTCGTGGTCAGCACGACATGGTGGTTTTGAAGCTTTTGGAGGCGGTTGGGATACTGGAGCAACAATCCCGAGATGAACTCGTCGACGGATTCTTTCSGGTCGTTGAGAATCTTCTTTGGCTTGGGCATGTCAACGGTGGCAGGGTGGTAGAAAGGCAAGGTTTGGATATGAAAACAAGGACCGGTACGGTGTAACAGTGACCTCGTCCTTCGGAAGAATTTGTTGCGAGTCGGTGGTTCCTTCCTTGGATTGTACGATTCTGCTAAATTACTGTACAAATTATTAGTCTGCCGTGTTGTTGCTCAGTATGTATTTTACGTACCAGGTGCTGGTACCGTACGGTAKGTGATTAGATTTTTTCTCGAAGATCTTGTTGTTTGTGCATTCACCACGTACGTACTTGTTCCTACCGGTACACGAGTACGGCAAATACGTACAGCTCGTACCGTACTCTCTAACTCGTAACATGACGACTACGGTAGCGTAGGTAGAGACATTTTTTGTCCTGCCGATCTGTTGAACTGTACCGGTAGAAGTATCGGTTCGTTACGTAAGCCATAGAACCATAGCATAGAGTAAGTAAATAATGTACCGTTCGTACGGTACTACCGTACAAGGCAGAAGAAAACCTGAACCCAAAACAAGCAGGGGTCATAATTTAGACCCCTGAAAACAAGTACAATACGGTACCTGGGGTCATAAATTTAGACCCCTGTACAATACCAGGTACCATACCGTACGTTACGTAAAGCAGTCTACGATCCCCGTCCTCTTCTCCCGCGCCGCCCGCCCGCGGCCACGAACGAGCTAATCCCCGTCGAGCGCGGGTCGGGCTTTGGGGACCCCTGCCGGCGCTCTTATTTAGAATAATGCACCGTACGTTGCTTTGCGTATACTCGTAGGGATGGATGCCGTTGGAATGCCGACAATTTGAAAGTGGAGTGAGTCGACGGTCATCGTGATTAAAATATCTATGACCAAAATCATGTGGGTTCGCCATCAACCCAGTTTTTCGTAGKTTTTCTCGTTCTTCTTTGAATCGGATGCGTCATGGTTCTCCATAATTTGTTCCCTCCACTATATTGGCAGCAGGCAGTTCGCTCTCGAAGCAGTTTTGCAAGCTGTTTGTAGTTTTTTGGTACTCCAAGAACGTGACAACGATGATTTGACCGGCATATCCATTCTTTTTACAACGACGAACACATGATGGATGAGGAATTAAAATGAGAAKTGATGTTTGAAAAAAGAAACGGCGAGTGTGACAATCGGAACGAGACTTTCAAAAAAGTCGTTGCCATCAAAACACAAACGAAACAACCAACGGCATCGATACCACCATTAGCAAAAACAACAACGACGGCATCCCACAAGCTGCGACTGCCACTGTTGCAACTACAGTAGTAGATACTYGCCGTGCCTTCCACGCGTATTAAATACGAGCGATCTTCTGGAGTTCTGGTTCAACCATCAGCGCGCGCGGTTCCTGGCCTTTAAAATTCCTTCGTCCCGGAATTCTTTTCACGACCCGGTGCAGCACGGTTCGGTACGGCATCGCATCGCATCKSATCWSATCACATCACACCACACCACACCACACCACACCACACCACACCGTGTTGAGGTGCACGCTGGGGAATCCAAACAACTCTATCGATTGGTTCAAARTCCCACAATTGTAGCATCTTCATTCTTTTGATTTTTACCACCACAAAGAGACCACCAAAATGACAAGATTGGCAATACTTGCAGTCACTCTCGGTGCCCTGACGTGGTCCGGGGACGCATTTGTTTCAACAACTGCAACTGCTGCGAGTTCAGAAACAACGACAAACGAGCCACCCTCCCATCCGCCACGATGCCATGCGTGCCGAGCATCCAACCCCAACCCTAGCACGCTTCCGAGAAAGCGAGAACGGCCARCATCGGTACCGGTAGCATCGGTGCATCCACCCTCTGGCTCTCCCGCCCTTTTCTACCTCTCCTCGCACCGCCGCTCTTCCTCGCTYAAGGCGGCCCTGCTGAACGACTCCTCRTCTCCGGGGCGGGGAAAGCGCGGCCGACCAAAGCCCGACGGTGCCGACAAGAAAGGCCCGGGGTGGCACCGGCGGATACTCGGCAARATCCCGTGGAGACGGCAAGCCGGGGGACCCACGCGCGCGTCCTCCTCCTCGCTCCCGTCCGCACCCGTCGAGCACGAAGAACCGGACGTCGTGGTGGAGTCCTTCGCCGTGTATCGGGACGCCTTTGTCTCCCAAGACTTTGATGCGCTGACCCCCGAGTCGGTCCTGCCCGTGGTGCAAATCGACCCGAAGGCCGGGAGCAAAGCCGGGTTCGTGCTCGAGAAGGCCCACCGCAATTCACCCGAGGCGGCTCCGGTGGTCCTCGATTCGGAATTCTCGGGGGTGTCCATAACGCCAGCGCTGCCCAGCGCGCCCCGGAAAACAACCAAGGCGAGAAAACCATTCAGTGACACCAACACCAAAACCAACACCAGTCCAGTCACAGACACAAATGAAAACACAATCGCAAACTCCAGCAGAAAGGGGATGGTAGCGCGAGTTTTGGAAGGCATCCTGACGGAACGAATCGGTCAGCGATGGACCGTCGAAGAGCCCGAGGGTTTGGAGGTTGACGTTCGAACGTCTCCGAACTACAACAACATCGCAAAGCTGTTGTTCCGAGGGCTTTATCGTGCCGATGCCACGCTTTCATCCGGAAGAATTGTCTTTCCCAACATTCGATTCTCCAGCGTGCGTCTCGAAATGGAACAAGTAACACTGAATCTGATGGGATTCTTTTTGCATAAAGACGACAACAACAACAACAACAACAACAACAAGCACAAGCACAAGGTACAAAACCAAAACCAAAAGCAGAACCAAAACAAACAACCGACCGATATGGTGCGGTATCCAAACCAGTTCGACATCCACATCGAAGATTTGACCATGTCTCGGCACGATTTGTTGTTTTCATCGTGCGTGAAAAACGGACTGCGAGGACTGCTCGTCAGGGTTTTGAAAGATCGTGGCATTCGATCGAATTCGATTCGGATTACTTCCATYGATATATTGGTAAGCGGACGACATGTTCTGTATTCGTAGTATGCTTTTCGGAAAGGAAGAAATGCATACAGTCTAGCATGATTGTGTGCGTCGACTGAGTCCCTGTGTTATCTACTTTGTTACTGACCAAGAAATTCTCTCCACTTTCATCTATTCTGTTCTATTCTGTTTTGATTTTCCTTTCGCCACGCCTACTGCAGCCAAACGGTAAGATTTCCTGCACCGGCGAGGCCAAGACACACTTTGCTTCCGCACCACCCGTGAACTTCGAGGTTCGCTCCGGAATTTCGTACAGCAACCGGGGGCACGTGCTGACCTTTCCGGGACTSGAGGTCTCGCTGAACAGCGACATCGGCCTCTTTGTCCCGGTCCACCCGACGCTCGACCTGGACGTCGGCCACAACACGAAATTCCGCAGCATCGTCATCGACGGCCGCAAGAAACGCGTGAAGATTGCCGCCAGCGTGACCATCACGCCCGATCGGACGCGGCTGATGACGCAAGACTACGTGCAAACCAGCGAGGCCTTTGCGGCGATCTTCTTTTACGATGTTGGCCAGTGGCTGACRCGCCTCGGTAGATTTTCAAAGTAATCAAACCGATGCACCCAAGCGGATTACGACGAAACCCTTTCTACCTCTGACGATCCGGTCGATACGAATACAACACAGTGCCAGCGGGAACGGTCTCCTCCAATCTCGTCGTATGCRGGCACATAGTCTCCACATTGGGGAAATAAAACCATACAGAAGGATCATAACAATAGAATAWTTTTTGACCACAGCATTCGTACGGCATTCTGGAGTCCTTCGCTCGAGTTTGCGTGACTTCAGTCTTTCCAAACAAAACGAGTTCGGCGGCCTTAGCTACCGGAATCGGGATGCCGAAAGGACGCAAGCGGTGGAACAATGTCGATACGAAAAAAAGGCATTGTTTAAATTTAAAAGACACGGAATGATTCATCTACACGACCGCACCGCGAGAACCTACGGAACGAACGGAAGCCCGGTTCGGGTTCGGCCCTGTTGGTTCCGAACTCCTGGTTGGCTCCCTCCTCTCCACCGGCCCGAGGTCACAAAACCTTGCCACGCACCGCCGGTGCGGTCTCTATAGTACGGTACGGTACGGTACAGTGATGTACTGTATTTTTACAATAGTTGGATTTGATCGTGGTTCCAAAGCGGAAGCGTGGGCGCCCCCGGGTCGGGTCGCAAAAAAAAGACCAACGCCCCGGCAGACCGTCTACTACCCCGATTCGCGGGCAAGAACACGGTTCTCGCAGCGGCGTCGAAACCGCCCCCCCGGTTCGGCAGCCCCACCGCCCCTCGTTTCGCTGGCCTTGGAAGGGTTTGCGCACCTCCGCCCCGCCCCGCCTCGCCTCGCCTCGCCCGCCGTTCCGGTTCGTTAGTGCTTGTTCAGGAGCCGCACCAGGGCCCAGAGGTTCAAGAGGCCCAGGGTTCCCACGGCCGCGTACAAGAAGATCTTGTTGTAAAAGGCCTTGCGGCCGATCTCGGTCAGAACCAGGCCCGCCTGGTGCACGAGTTCCCTGGTCCGGACCAGGTTGGTGCTCGCACCCCGGAGCTGCTCGCGCTGGTGGTACATCTGCGTGATGGTCGAGTTTCCGATGCGCTCGGTTTCCATGGTGAGCCTGTTGCGGGTATTGCATTGCATTGGATTGCATTGTATTGGATTGCATTGTATTGTTTTTGGTTCGTTGCGCGGAAAGAAAAAAGTGGGGGCATGGCGGTTTGGGTTAGGGTCGGTACGGAATGCAAGGGACAACTGAGAAAACCAACACGACGAGGCAAGGCAAGGCAAGGCAAGGCAAGACAAGACAGGGCAAGACAAGGCACACTCTGGCAAACCACGGCAAGCCCAGGCCAGGCCAGGCCACGCAGAACCCGCCACCCCGGCAACGGAAGATCCGCGGTCTACTCACGAGAGGGATTCCCTCAGCATGTCCTCCGAGCTCCCGATGAGGGCCTCCATGTCGGCCGAGACGGGCAAGCCGGACCCGTCCAGCGAGGGCGCCTGGTAGAAGAGCTCCTCCCGGTCGCCGCTTCCGGCCCGGCCGGAGGCATCGCYTCCGCTGCTTTCCCTCCCCAGGGCCCGTTCCACCTCCCTGGCCAGGGGCTGGACGTCCCGCTCGATCTTCTGGGAGGCCTCCCGGATCTTCAGGGGGTTTCCCTCCACCTCGGCCAGCCCCTGCAGGGCGGTCGCGTGCTTCCGGGCCTGCCCCAGGAGCCGCTCGCACTCCCGCAGGGTCTCCRGGGACCGGGTGCCCGCCGCCAGAAAGCTCCGGATGCGGGAGAGGGAGGCGTTGTATTCCTGGAGGGGAGGGTCGGTCGGTCGGCATTGCATGGCATGGCGTGGTCGAAACGAACACACCGGCGTTTGGTACAAACGAACGAACAACAGGGGGCGGTGTGAGTGTGCATCGATCGATCGATCGATCGAACCAGAACAACCACGCTTTTCTTTGCTGCTCACCCGTTCGTAATCCTCGTAGGATTCGGTCATGGTGATTCTTGGATTGCGCTGTATTGCGTTGTACCGTGCTGTTGTTGTTGCTGTTGCTGTTGTTGCTGCTGCTGCTGCTGCTGCTGTTCTTTTGTTTCGTTTTGTTTTGATTTGTTGCCTGCCTGCCTGCCTGCCTGTCTACCTGTTAGCGTTCCTCGGTGGAATTCGCAAGATGTCAACGCTCGTATCGTATTCAAAGGTCTCTATCCTCCCGGTACCTCGGTTGCTGGTATGCTATGCCGTCGGCTCCGGTCCGGGGTTGCGGGATCGTATCTGGAAGAACGCTGGATCGTTGTGATTGTGATGGAAATGGTGTTCGTGTGTTCGTGGGGTGTGCTTCGGCTTCCACGCAGTTTCCTAGTACAGAACTACCGTACCGTACCGTACTGTTACAGCACCATAGAGTACAGCAATACCGTGGTGTACCATACAGTACTTTACTTACGTACCGGGCTGTAGGAATTCAAAAAGAAAAAACCAGAGCATCCAACAGAATGTTCATACGGTACCATACGTTACGGTACCATACCGTACCGTATGTCCTCCCTGTTGCGAGTCGATCGAGCACGCAACATGCTCGTACGGTACGGATGTTCCATACGTACAGTACCATGCCATACTCCCGATCGTGCCGTCGAACGGTTTCGCCGTTCGCCGCATCCCAATCCGAATCGACTGGTTTGATTAAAAACGGTACCGGGCACGATCCCCTCTTCTGCTCCTCACGACTGGTGTGCATGGCGTCTCACCCTTCTTTTCTTTTTTCTTACCACGTATCTACGAGTACTTGTACTTTGTACTGCACTTCTACGATAATAGCGTCCATGTTTCGAAGGGTACGTACGTACGGTACTGTACGGTACGGTACAAAATCTTTTTTCGTTGATGTTAGCATTGCATTGTACGGTACAAGTACTTCTACCGGTACGGAACCAAGAATTACAGAACGAATGGAATTTTTATCATGACTACAGGTACTGTACTGTATTATTTAGAAGCATACGAACCAGTAGTAAAGTAGGGTGCTTCTACGWTACATTGTTCAGAACTACGAGTAGGCCGAGTCACCAAAATTTCAAATATTGCTGTTGTGGCAGCGATAGTATCGACCGGTAGGGGTACCTGGCACAAAACACGAYTTGCGCCCCGTCTCTAGTTACCGTAAATTGAAAGTTGCCGACTCTGGTAGGTACGATTAACTGCACCGGTACGATACGCACTTCTACCACCTACCGTTTGTTTTTGTCGTTGTCCTTGTTGTTGTTCTTGTTGTAGACTTCTTCTTTGCTGTCGTTGTTGCCGCCGCTTCCGGTCTCTTTTTTCGATCGTTGGTCGGTGCAGCTCCGGCGGGAACCACAACCACAACCACAACCACAACCACAACCAAATCTCGGCCAATCCTATAGCTTGGATGCAACCCCGTGATCATTCGAGCGAGTCTTCAACACCACGAAGCTCTCAGGCTCGAGAATGGAACCATCGATCGCAATGATGGCGGAAACGCCGCGACGAAAAAATCGCCGGCGGGATTCCTTTCATCGTCATCAGCATCAGCATCAGCATCAGCAGCACCAGTACCACCATCAGCAAGAAGAACAAGAACCCCGGCACCGCACGGGGCAAAGCCGTCGCTACGACGCCTTTGATTCGTACTCGATTTCGTCGTCCTCGAGCGGCGGAACGTCGTCCCCGCCGGGCGAGGTTCCCCCCCGGCGGTCGCCACCGCTTCTCCAGCAGCGACGAGAACGAGAACGAGAAAGAGACCCTCCCCACGGGGGGACCGGCGGCTTTCCCGCCTGCGACCAAGAGATCGGGGGCCTTTCCCTCCACGGAAGCCCGACCCCCACCACCACGATGGCAAAGGCGCGTTCCCCGCGCTCCGGCAAGCTGGGCCGGGCCCGGAGGAGGGGCCACCGGTCGAGCGGGACCGCGGGMAGCGGCAACGGGGGCGGGAGCAGCYGCCAGGCCCACTTCAACGCCCACGGCCACAAGAAGCTCTCCGGGAGCGGGGCCATGCCCCGATCGGGATCCCTGACGTCCATCGGGAGCGACTCGGTCTCGGAGCTCTCGCTCCTCTCGAGRTACACGGCCGGATCGAAGAGCAGCGGGACCAGCCTCTCGCGGAGGGGGGGCAGCACGAGCATTGGCAGCAGCATGAGCAGCAACAGCACGAGCCACAGCAGCATTAGCAGCATCGGCATCGGCATCGGCGGGACCCACGGACACGGCCACGGGCAGCATCCCCAGGGGGGGCACTTTTGTTCCTCCGGTTCCCTCTTTGGGCTGACGAACGGGGCGACCTACTCGARCAGCGCGGGGCTCGTTTCCGAAGCGGACCGGGCCCGGGCCGRTTCCTGCGATGGCGGCTACCACAAGGACCACCACGACTCGCACCCGCATCCGCCGGCCTCCCTCCCGCCGCTCCCGTCCGTCTGGGTCATCCTCTCCGAGCTCTGCCTGATCGGCTCCCTCTGCTTCAAGCACGCCTTTCGCAACATGCGCAAGCCCTGCCACGAGCTCCGCCGGAGGATCCTCCGCGGGTTCCTCGGCCTGGCCGGGGTCCTGCTGGTCCTGGTCGCCTGGCTCTCCTACGATTTCTACGCGGACGTCCAGGACGTCTGCACGCCGCCGCCTTCCGCCCCCGACTCCTTTTCCGCCTTTCTTTCTCCCTCCGGGGCGGGCGAACGCGGAATCGAAAGCGACCCGCCCCGGCCCCTCGTCGAATACTACGTGCACGGGAGGGGGACCGGCCACTACGTCCGCAGCGTCGCCATCGTGGAACAGCTGAACCGGGCCGGGATCGACGTCCGCATGTTCCTGACGCGGGCCGCCATGTGGAGGGCCATGCACGAGGACGCCCGGATCGTCGAGAACGACGACGACGACGACGAGGCAAGGAACCGGAGGCCGAGGGGAACCACCACCGCGATCGCCGTCACCTCGCTCACCCCGGGCATGGGGGTGCTGGAGTCCCTCTCGCACACGATGGGCCGGGTGAGCGGGGACTGCGAGGTCTCGGAAGGTTCCGGSCGGTACCCCCAGCTCGTCGTCACCGACGGGGACTTTCCCGGCATGCTCCGGGCCGAGCTGGGGGGGATCCCGAGCGTCGCCATCGCCCACGGCCAGCTCTTCTCCATCGGCCAGAAGCCGGCCTGGATCCGGGAATCGAAGCAGCTGAACACGGCCTGGGACAGGGAGGGCCGGCTCAATTCCGTGGCCAGCGCCTTCACCGAGTGGCAGATCGCCACCCACTTTTGCTTTCTCGAGTCCAGGTTCCACAGCGGGACGGTGGCCCGGCCCCCGCTCCGGCCGGAGATCCTYGGGATGTCCGATGCGCGCGGGTGGGCCCGGAAGGGGAAGCTCCCGCCGACGACCGGCGAAGGGTACCCGTACGTCCTCCCGCAGGAGGAACGCATCCGGTCCCTCCTGCTGCCCCTGCGCGGGACCCCCGGCGGCAGCGACGGCAACCACGACCACGACCAGCACGACCACGCCCAGCACGCCCACAACCGCACGTCGGGAGCAGCGACCAACGATGCACCGCCCCCGGCGGGCCGCCGCAAGCTGGTGATTTGTTATTTCCGGGACCACAACGGGGARAACGTGGTRAACACGCTGCTGAGCCTCGGCGTCGACGTGCTGGTCTTTGATCCGAACTTTGCCCTCGACATGCCCGGAAATCCCAATCGCTACGGGGCCAAGTGGATCATCCACGACGACATCCGGGACCGGGAACGAACCAGGCTGAGCCGGATGGAAGGTGTGGAATCCGCAGATGCCGGCGCAGATGCCGGCGCAGATGCCGACACCACGAACGGATTCCAGGAGCGTCGGAGGGTTTCCGAAAATGCCGACCTTCCGAATCCCGACGACGGCTTGAACGCAACCTCCGCCGTCATCTCCGCAGCGAACGACATAGCCCGGCAATTCAAGGTCCRGCAGGGGCACCAAGACGGGCCGAAAGTGATCCGGGTGACGGACCGGTCCTTGTTTGTTCCGTTGATGCACGTTGCGGACGGGGTGGCATCTTCGGCCGGATCCCAGCTCATGTCGGAATGCATCTATTCCCGCATGCCCCTCCTGGCAATGTACAAGGAAAAGGATAACGAGCAGCGACTCAATGTGGAATTGAGCCAACACGCCGATGCCCCTTGCCAYCGACCCCTGGTCTACGGGACTTCCTTCGAAGACCTGGAATCCACGATCAAATCGAATGCCGCTCTGGGTTCGACAAAACAACCAGCGAYCCGCAACACCCATGGCGGAAGYGCAAAGCGCATTCCGATTCCCGAATCCTTCTATAGCTTCGTCCGCGAGGTCCGTTCGAGTTCGGTGAGTGATACATACTACCGWAATGCGCACGTGCTGGGTGGCGACAGCGCTTCCCRTYCCGCAGAGAGACCCTCGAAAGCAAAAGGCGAAGAGGGCACTGCCGACCATCYTCCGGACAATSTCTTGGATGAGGAAGATCCCTTCCAGRGTTTGCCCGATGCGGCGGCCATCATTGTCGAGATCGTAAAGCAGGTAATCCAGAAAGGGTGATTTTAAAAGCTATGCATTAATTAGACGTGTGAATTATGAGTATCCCGCTTGATTTCGAACTCTTGAGCGTCGTAGCARTCGTCTACTCGAGATATACGAGCAACGAGGCAGAAGCGAAACGGCCCAGTCTGGTGTTGTCCATGTCATAAAGTTGGACCGATCGATAGCCCCGTCGTAGACAATTCACGGGAATAGCTGTTTGAGCGAGAAGCTTCCCCTGCTTTGTATTCTGTTCCACACGGAAAACCAACGAGGCCACGTCGGGGGTTTCTATGTCRAACTTCTTGCCCGAGTAGTCGTCGAAAATAGGGCAGAAGCCGTTCTTGTTTTTGCAAGATATCTTGTGCTTGGAAACTCTGAGATTCTCACCGTGATCCGGACGCACAACGACATCGTGGAGTTCCAGAACAACGCGTGGGTCGTCGATGCAGGTGTCCTCGTTGGGAGTATCTTTGTCGTCGAGAAATGGCTTGGGTATGCAGCTTCCCGATAGAACGCGAATTCTGAGCTTGATTGAMGGCGGCTTTTCTCCAAGTCCCAACAACCATAGCGGCTTGGGCAAATAACCGATCCCCCCGATTTGACGAAAAAGCCCGTCATTGATAGCTAAATCGGTGTCGTGTACTTGGAAATTAAGCGACGACATTTGACATCCCATGGCCCATGCCACAACGGGACTAAAATTTGGTTGCGACGGTACCGGAGTTTTGRACGAACCTTGGCTTTGTTCATTTGGGTATATTCTTGTCACTAAAGAAAATCATTGGACAACAAACATTAGATTCGTRACACGAGGATCCATTCTGGGGCAAAAACACACAGCCATTWCAGCACCAAAAACATTAATTGAAGCGGAGAACTTACGGTGAGATTCATTGAATTTTCGCCACAATGCTGAATTTTCCGAGTACTTATTTGCTATGTTCAGTACTTTCGTGTCTTTGATGTCGTGCATCTGTGAGCAAACCAAGTTCATCGACTCRAGAAAATGCCCCGTGAAGTCAGCATCGTGAAAAAGGGTTAGTTCCGACAATTCTTTTTCAATTTCAGCATCGCTTTCCGTGGACCCATTTGATTGCGAAACAAATGTCACCATTTTATTTGATCCAGGTTTGATAGGATTGAATTGAGCGTATACATCTTCAGACACACCGGAAGGGTTGGGTTCAAGTGTTTCAAGTTTTGGAGAGGGTGGTTTCCTTTCATTGATCACAATCATCCCTCGGAGGTCTTCAGGACTCGGAAGTTCTTTTTTCCGATCGACACTGTTTGGAACGAACAAATGCCTACCGAAAACTTCTTTTGTGATTTGGGCCAAAGACCTTTGAAAGGGTTTCGTGCAATTGTTCTCAAAATTTATCATGATTGGGTATGAGTTTCGATTGTCATCGAGATATTTTCGTACCGCTAGAACAATAGATCGAAATGTTAATTTGTCGTTCGAATCTTTTGTCGGGCAAACAACCGGCATRTGCGTTTCGTCGGGAAGAACTGTACCATCCCAGCATTTTAARTCAATAGACTTGCAACCACGTATCAATGCCCGTGTATATGATTCGACTGAGTAGGTTCCATCGATCATTGAAGATGAATTGTAYGACGAATTGATCCAATAGTGTGATAGTGGCTCGGTCAGTAGTCGCGTCCTATCAATCACTCGTTTTGCAGGGTCGTAAATATCGTTCCATTCTGATCTCAGAAATTCTTCGAATTGCCACTGCGTGAGCAAGGAACCTTTTCTGTTCGAWACTAGCTCACCCAGTTCAGTGGCATTCATGATGTTTACAAGATCGCGTGCATCTTGCATTCCACACGTGGTTCGTTCTTGTTGTGGCCCGTGGAGGAAAATCTCCAAAACGGTGACAGCTTTGACGCAAGTCGCGTTCCCAAAGCAAGCTCTCCAAGCTTCTAACGACGGATTTTCCGTCCCTTTCATTAATTGAAGTAGCTGTAAGCATTCAAAAAAAGTCAATTTATTGCCTTTCTTGCCTCTAAAGCTGCTGTCGTATTGATCGCTTTGCATTTTGCAGTAGTCTCGGAATTCCTTTCCGATATTTTCGGCTGTAAAATTGAGACGGCAGCAAAGAGTCGAAAATTCCTTTTCGTTCATTGCAATCACGCCATCTCCATTCGTACCAAACTCCATGTCTTTGAGAATATACCTTAGCAACATGATTTCGTTCCCSACAAGTTGCCCTGCTTCGGCATATGTGTGTTTCATCAACGCAAGTGTTGCAATCAACCCTTGTCGATGGTCTTTGTTTTCGATGAAAAAATCGAGCGAGACCATTCGACCCGTCGTCGAATCGACATGAAAAATTGTCACGGCAGCTGTTATACGTTCTTGTTCCGATGCAAACAACTCACTTTTCACACTTTTCGTACTTTCTTCCCTGGATTTAACATCCTTTGTCTTGGATGGTTTCGAATACTTCGACATRGCCAATTCAAGGTATCGCGAGGTAATGGCACCCACTTGAAAGCTGCATATATTTGCAATATCGATGGATCGGATATATGACCCGCCGAATCCTTTGGATGGTGTCCAGCTCGGTTGTTTCGGCTTTCTCATTCCTTTCGGCATCTTCGAATGTGTCAAGAACAGAGTAGTCTGGTCCTCACTAAGAGTTAGATATCGCCGGTGGCACTTTCCAGGCTTGTTGTGCGAGACTTTGATGACGGGAATCCCTTCGTGAAGAAAGGGAGCGACGGATACGTTCTTCATACCCTCCTGAAGAATAAGTCCCGGACTGTTGTCGATATCGCTTGAATCATTTCCTTCGATCATCTTTCGCGAGCAATTGTGATGGCTTGTAGGACCGAGAAGTTCCCGTTTCTTTTTGATTGGCACAAAGTAGGGTCGGAATGTCCCCATTTTTCTTCGTGMGGCAATGTTGTTCTTCGCATCGTTTAGGGATGGATTTACTCGCGAGCTATTTCCACTTCTGTTGAGACTTCTCGTAGAAGGATGCCTTTTCTTGAGAACGTTTGCAGAACTACTTGGAGACGATGGCGGGGCTTTCATCCTGGCCGAAACATTGTTTGGGTCATATCTGAACTTCTCCAAGATGCTTGACGCTGGATGAATTTTTCTGGAAGATCTCGGAGAAGGCTGAGATTTGATTCGTCTCGCAGAATCCGTGCTCTTGTCACGAGAGAGTGACCGGGAAGATCTTAGCCTTCGTTTCGAATCTTGCTTGTCGCTAGAACTACTTCTTTGTCGAGAGTCCTTGAATTTCGCAGAGGACGACCTGTAAATATCTGTAGCATTCGGTCTTGTRTGGTCGCTGGCCGACTTCTTCAGGTCGTTTTCTTTCAGTCCATCGGATGGTTTCGCATGCTCGCTGGCCGATGTCTTGAGGTCATTTCCGACGGCGGTGTTTTCTTTTGCTGAAGTCTCGGATYGGATGCGGCGGAAACTCCTAATACTCTTCAGGCTTGAACCTCTGCTTTCCAATCCCGGTCTCGTGTGGTCACTGGTCACTCTGAGTTCGCGATTGCTACCAGACCTCCCATTTAGCCCTCTCCTCCCRTGACTAACGTTGTCACTGTTACCGTCACCSTCTCCCCTTTTACTTTCCCCAGATTTTGAGCGATCGCCGTACGATAGTTTCCTGCGACTGCTTTCCGCATCTCCCTCACCGAGTTTTTGTAATTGGTGGTGCAAAGATTCCCTAATTCGGATGTGATCACTGACCACTCTCCTTTGGTCACTACCTAGTTTTTTGGAGGACCTCCTGTGCTCGCTACTAATTCCCTTGTAGTAGTCTCTCAGGCCCTGGCCTTGTACSACTGACTTATTTCTAATTTGATTATTATTTGTCGGGGTAAAACTCCCCGTGTGGTCGATCATCATGACTACAGTAGGCGGCACCCGTCTCCGGCTTTTTCTGGCCTGAGTTTCATGGTGAGTGTGCGTTCGTTCCGCCATACCGGTACGGCCTGTTTTGCGGAACCAGTCGACACCCTCGTCGATAGGTCACCACTAGCGCTGAGCCSCTCTCGAACGGAGACTGAGAAATTGGGATTATTTGAAAAATAAATTGGGATTATTTGAACAATAGTATCACTTTTACTCCATGAATGACAATGGATGGTATACCCAGACTCAACGCTTGCTATAGATTTTTCTTCGGTGGTACAATTATTTGTCACTCTGTGAATCTGACAAAAGTAGAACCATAGCTCTTGCTMTGTTTACACGCCTTCAAGAGAACCCTTTACGCAACACTTAACGAACACCTAATAGCCTTCGCTGTTCATAACTCGAGCTTCTYTTGGTTAAAAATTAATGCTAGGGTGAGGAACGTACGCTTACATCAGTYCTGAAACCCGCAACTGCACTAATCAGGCTATGATTTTGAACTCGGTACGGACTTTTCTACYAGACCTCTTACTGTGGGTGCTATCAATTAAGAATATCATGATATTTATTTCAAAAAAAGTTCTCTTATGGTTGATAGAACCAATTGATAATTTAACGACAAAATAGTCTTTAAGAAAGTTTCATAACATAATGGCATATCAATTTACCTTTTAGTTATAAATATCAACGAGGAAGGCAGTCCTCGAAAATGGCGGACCATTTTGCTTGGCCATGGAGAAWAATGTTGTATGCCTGCATGACTACGAATGACATTCGGTATGCAGTTTTCTCGTTCGTGGTTACTATGCGCGTGCGTGAATAGGCTTCAGTAAATTCCGTTCATACAAGTACTGTTTGTCACGTACGATGGCTTTGGTGTTCATTCGTCGTAACCCCTGTTTAAATGTCGTATCGTACAGTACGGTATGGGAACGTTCTTTGCTCAGGAAAACAATGACAGGAACGTTCATCGGTTCGTCACATTTCACAAATATGGAGCACATGTACGTACCCGTATGACAGGAAATAATATAAAGAAGTGAGAGAATCAATAAAACATCACGCAAAAGAACACGTCGGAAAAACTACAAGGTTAAGTTGSCAGTGGACGAATTTCATCACCTCTGCAAAGATCCTGAAATTCCTACGATCGTTGTGCCTTATTGGAATTCAATCATACCATAGCCCCGGAGGAGATTGAAACCTAGAGCGAAACCTAGTACTGTGATAGCCATGCCTAACTTGAGAGTTTAWAATACAACTATCGGCACCGTAGACAGGGCAATGCACGTTGCCAGTGTACCTATTGGATACGCTTAGGTTTGTAAAATTCCAGTATCGTCCTCTAGTAACCCTCTGAGCTTAGTCCTGGTGCGAAAGCCAGGGCAATGATACTGTATTTGGCTATACTGCACTTCTACAAATAGGGCACCTTCAAACACTTTTGGATGAAAATTCCAATCTAGTCYAGTAGTATTCTTTGATYTCAGGAATCCTATCCTTGCGCGACCCTTGSGCGACCCTTATGAAATAAAGCAGTCATTGTGATCATTTAKTACAATCCAAAAACAAWTCTTCAATGATGCCCTTTGTGTACAAGACAGCACCAGGCAGGGATGCTATTGGCTKTTGCGTGTGAGGTGCCGCGGTCAGATACGGTGCCGGTCCGTACTCGGGCGATACAAATACGTCCCGGGGACCACCACCACTCATGTGGGTCGGCTCCAATTGTGCTTTTACGAGCTCCTTCCAGATATCAATCTGAAGCTTGCGGTCCTGCTCGCATTCGGGTGCGGACGGATCGGCCATCTGGGGTCCCTGGGCCCATCCAAACCGAGCGTGAATGTACTCGCACCGCGGCGATATCGATGCCAGGACGCCCGGCCACCACCGGTCCCGGTCCTCCTCGCTGGGATTGAAGACCCGTTCGCACGCACAATACCAGTGTGAGAGATCGGCGTTGAGCCTCAGGTGCTTCGATTCCGCAAGTTCCGGGAGGGCCAACAGGTCTCGGGTCTGAAAAGGACTTCCGAAAAGGCGCTGCCGATGGGTTTCGAACGTAACGGTGAGATTGGGTGAGGAAGCCCTTGCTTGCTCGATTTCGTCCAGGCAAAAGCCGAGAAATTGGACCGCTTCGTCGCTGGACCATGCATCGACACCGGCATGGACGTTCACGAAACATTGCTTGTCCACGCGGTCGAAGAGAGCCCTGCATTCCTTCAGCTGTTTGCAAAAGTCGTCCTGGTGTACCGACACGTCGTAGGCGCCGCAGTAGACATATTGTCCGGTGACCGGATCGATGTACCCACCTGCCGTATGGATCTGTGCCACACATCCTAGGCCTGCCTCGTTAAGAGACTCGACAAGGACGTCCGCGCTCTTTTCGTCAATCCAGCACAGCCGTATGACCTCGACCCCGAAGTATCCTTCGTCGCGGATGGACCGAAAGAGTTCCGGGGACACCGGATCATCAATTCCCCAGAGCGTTTTGATCAACTTGAGCTCGGCCATTGTATTCTTTCATGAGTGATTCAAGATAGTTTTTGTTTCGATACTACGGTATCAAAGATCAGAAATCAAGCGCWTTCTTCGGATGAAACATAAACAACGCATGGGAGTTTCAGAGAGGGGCAGAAAGGCCTTGATGTATTGGAAATTGGAAATTGGAAATCGCAATCGGAACCTTAGCAGTAGAATGAGTGCATTACAGCAGCGAATGGTATGTTACGTACATATGTACGTACGAATAGGAAAAAAAGTAACGTACGGGACACGGGACCGTATCGTGTGGCTACGAGTAACTCGTACCGGCCGGTACGACGAACGAGTGACTTAAGCATGAGAAAGCATCCCGAAGCGTGCGCTCTTCGCGCTAAATTGAGTCACAAGCGAGACTCAACGAACTTCGAAAACCKGTATCTTTATGGTTGATTCTTTGACCTCATTTGGGTCGTTTGGATCCACAGACGTGCTTTGAATACCATGATACAGCATGATACAGCACGATACTAGGAGGAAATGTTTCTTCCTTGCAGTCCAGCCCAGTATGTCATGACTCACGCTCTTGTTGTACTTCTCAGAACCTGGGGTAAAAAGGCATAGTAGGTATAAATCTGCATTTTTGTGAGATAGACGGCTATAGAARGAAACTCCTTCGATCGATTGATATCAATASATGCAGTTGGTTTGTGGCTATTTTGCGATACGAATCGTTCTTCAAGAGTRCCATGTTTAGCCCGTGGGTGATWTTGTCTGCGGCGTCCGATCGTGCCTTGCTCTCTCTGACCACGGTTCCGACCCTGAGTGGTTGGATCCACACAGCGGTTGTCACCGGGGCAACTACCGCAGCGGCCGGCCTTGTCGCAGCGGGATCTGGGTTCATTGACCCGGTCCGCGACTTCGATCCACCGTGGCAGACCAAGGCCAACGACAACGAGAATGGTAGAACGACTGCGCCTTCGCATCGACTGCTTCTCCCGTGGTACGTGAAGTCTCTTTCTGCCTTTGTCTTCCCGTCTCTCGGAGAGGAGGTCCTCTGGAGGGGCGCAATGATTGCTCCCCATCCGTCGGCATGGACTCCAGCCACTGTTTCGATATTCCTCCCGCGGGCCGGTGTGGTCCTCTTGGTGCACGTGTTGCTACACCCGGTGGCCGGCTTGACCGTTTGGCCACGGGGAAGGGAGGTTTTTTGCGACCCTCGGTTCCTGGCACTGGCCACCATCGTTKTGGGCGGGTCAACCGTGGCGTACGTCGCGAGTGGGGGGAGCGCGATTGCTGCGTCGCTGACACACGGTGTGTGTGTAGTATTRTGGAGGGATTTCTTTGGCGGGGAGGCCAAACTGATGAGAGGAACGACCACCCCAACGAGCAACACCGATGGTGTCATTTCGGAGAAGAAAAAAGAGAAGTGACGAGCAAGTACAAGTAAACAAACATGCAGCAAGAAAAAAATTGGTAGTTGCCTGCCGATCGAAGTTGTGACTGGATCTATTGTGTAGGACACATGGCAGTAGCAGAACTGATACACTATGCCTCGAGAACAAAGCTTCATCGAGTGGCCGATAGCTTCGTGTGTGGCTCGCCTGTGTGTGAATCTTTCGTTTGAGATCGTTTATGTGGAAGCAAGACTTTACTTCTACACTACAAGTAATTCTGGATGCAAGATTTGGGCCTTCCAAAAAATGCACACCGTACTTGTGGTCTAGAAAGTTTTATAGGTTTTGCAGCACTTACATGCGAGTCTAGAGTGGTGTTGAAGACAAGAGCTTTCTTGCTCTCTGGYTCTTGGCAAGCTCTGGAAAGCATTCTGTGCTAAACATGTTTTGTTCTCACAAAAAACGAAATGAATCTAGGATTATGTAGTGCCAAGTTTTGTTGATAGAATATAAAATAGATGTTCTAATGTACGTAATGTGTTGTTGTTATTGTGTTGATATGGAATTGTTTGTGCGTGGAAAGAAAATTGGATTTGTGAAACTGTAGTTCTCGTACTGCGACACTTCAACMGACACAAGTGGTAGGTATATGCAATACGCCATGTGGTCATGATGTTTGTGATTCCTGCCGTTGAACCATTTACACTCCCATTGGAATCTGACCACCGGGCACACCGGTTCCGGCCAGTCCCCACTCCTGCTGAACTAGCGAAAAAACACCATATGGAGGTACGATAGGGGTATTATTGATGGACAGATTCTCGAGCTTGTGCTCAATGATCTTCCCCGTGTCCGTTTCAAGGCGGTACATGCTGATTCCATCYACGTGYAGGGGCTTCCCAAGGGGCATTTTKGGTACCAGGACAGCGTGCCACGATACTCGAATCGACGATCGTGCAAAGTCGTATACCAATCGGTACTGGAGTCCGTTTCGTTCCGGTTGGAACCAGAACGCCACAAATTGCTGGAGGAATTTGATCGAGCTTTTGTAGTTTTCGATACCCGTGAGCTGCACGCCAGAGGGATCAACGACCGTTATATCGCTGTGGTAAATACTGTAATCTAAGAAGAAAAACACGCGACAGAAAGCAAATGAGGTGAGAAGATTCGTTCCACAGATTCGTTCCGATTCCATCGAGCTGCATTGAAGCCGCTCGCCAACCAATATTATTCATGTCCAAAAGCGTGGGAACAAGAAACAAATCGTACCTGGAGTATCCTTTAGAATGTATGGCATGTCTTTCCGTAAAGTGTCCATGGCCTTCCCGAGATTCATTTGGAAATTCCTTCTCTCGTCTGTAATTTGCTGCAGGACGGGGGGCAATTCGGAGCTYTCTACGGCATTGATTTGATCATCGTCTACGACGTCAATGGATGCCAATGGCTTATTRCGTATCGTGACCGAAGAAGAAGCTTCCGTCGCATCAAAACCCAGATCGAGGTCGAGACGAACGTGCGAYCGACGGCTTGCGGCTGATTCAGGCGTGAACCCGWWKGTAGGTGACACGCAGCACGTGCTGAGTGCCAAGCTTGAGACTAGTAGATTGTTTGTTCTAACCATGGTTGCAGATAACTTYAAAAGTATTGTTTTGTTCTATTAYCGTATACTTTACTTCGTAGAATAGTTGTGAGAGAATGCAKYTAGAGGTGTTAGTAGAGTGGTAGCAGCGGAATGCTTTTTCCTTATCTGTCGTCAAGTTCAATTGGTGGTTGATGTCTGCAAGCTGTGAGAGGTGGTCTGTAGTAATTTCTTCATCGCCGTATTTTCATCGCAAACTGCACGCCTTCGTGCGTACGAGTATCGTGACTCCAATTTCAGGTWGCATTTGAGAGCTCTTGATTGGCCAACGAAGATACCTCTTCTACCTCTTGCCGCAACACCGTATGTGACGTGAGCATCGATTTTTCTCCCCGTGGGATTGAGACTCCGTTGCCGTTGAATTTGCGTGGGTTTTATTGGTGTTTGTAAAAGSSGTACAAMATCGTACGTTCCAGTACGKCCCTTTACAGCCGTTCTTGCGTGGTAACCAGATGCCGGTTTCCTCGTTTTCCATTGGGGAACGTAAAAAAACGAATGAGTCACCATCAAAGAAATGAAAGGTTTTTTCAAAAGTCTGGCAGCTCGATCCCTCTACGTACGATGGTCAGACCATTTCAASCGAACTCTAAATATCCACGTTTCGATTTTACCGTTAAAGACATCAGCAAGTGCAACAGGGGGTTCCGGCTTCGGTTTTTCTTTTTCGATGCATGTATGGGAAAAAAAAAATCTGTTGAGCATACCGAACAGTGATCGTCTTACCAAGACCACACCAATCGACCAATAGATTCTAGCAACGCTGAAAATCTTTTGATATTGACACGGGCAATAACAAAAATAGGTTTCTCTCTGCCTACTCGACTGTACCGGTACAGTCCTCACGATTGAAAGAATGAACGAACGCWTGAAACCCTCCTCTCCGTTTCGATCTGCAAGGAAAGAAGTTTTCTTCGCTAAATCGTTGCTGGGATGACAGCACAATGCGCAATTCTGCCTTTTGAGCCATGATCTTATTTTGTKTCGAAAACATCATTGTACACAACTTCTGTGACCAAACAATATATTGAGCCCTACRAAGTACTGTGCGACGCAACATTTAAAAAAGACCAACCAATTCATCATGTGGGCCAAAATCCATCTCAACCGGTTTCTTCGGTGGATATTAGCAACTCTGTTGTCTATCATCTTCCCGTATGCTACTATCAAGAATCCWGATGGATCTGAGCGGAAGCAACGSCAGGAGAAATACCGCAATATGCCACTGTTGAGTGTAAGCAGCGACGACATGCCGGAATCCGACCACGAGGAGAACGAGGCAGATAGCCATCTCGGGGAGGCCTCAAACGAAGTCTTTGATCTAATTGGGCAACGAATGACGCTATTGTAGACACACAGTGCATATAAGGCTCACGCACCGAAATGCATGTTGCCCAAGGCGTAGCAACAAACCATCACTTTCGGGTTTGGCAGTAGAGTTGGCTATTCTCCGGCCCCAAGTTTCTTGGGCTTTCTAACCCTTCATCGATTGCAACGTAAGTTGGAATTTAGCTACGATGCAAGTATTGTTACGCATCTCGCCGGACCCACAGGTCAATGATTGACAGGATGATCGGAATAGTCTATTGAAAYACCAAAATTTAAATGAAAATCTACTTTACCATCAACGGTTTTRAGGAGAAACAGCATCTATCTTTGTTAGCTAGTAAAATGTTTTCCAACATTTCTTGAAATCATGTCASCCAACAATGCCTCCGGGATCGTTTACGTAATAGGGAAAACAATTTCTGAGTCCAAACCTCGGATCGAGTCCAAGAGCAATCGTAATACGACTCGACCGCCATCCTCACCGCCATCTGCATTTGCAGTTTTCCAGTCAAACTGAAGCTGCTTTTCGACCGTCCAGGTTCCGTTCCGGGAAACGGCAACTTCTGAACAGGCCAGCAGTTTTTGGCTTTCGAAGCTCCCTAGCACCAAGGAAAGCGTGGTGAAATCGTCTTTGTGAGGTTTCTCTCGCTCGATTTGTAGAGCAACCTTCAAGGTACCGATACTTTTTCCCGTTGCCTTGTCAATTTCGTGATAAACCTTGCCTTCTTTCAAGGTTATCAAAGGCATCACCTGTAGAGAAGTCAGAATTTTATGGGGTGGCGCTCTGAAGGTTCCTTTGCGGCAATTTCTTATGGCCTCTCCAACCTCTTTTAGAGGAGTACGGCGTAGTTTCCAAASTGTATTTTCTCTCTTCTTCTCCGAATTGCTCTGCCCCTTCTTCTTCTTGGAATTTATTCTGTTCATTATGATGTTGAAGGATGATTCATTCACTCCCACTAGCTGTGTGCCAGGATTCATTCGTGGAGTCGTTCTAGTAGAAATGAGCTGTTTTGTCCGAACTAGCTGGCACAAGACATCAAACGAGCCATCGGTGCSACCCTCACGTGCGGCTATGAACTGCATGGCCGCTAAAAGCCGAGGGACACTGTCCATAACCGTTTTCGAGTCATTTATGTAATCGCTGATCGGGAGTTTCACTCTTTCTAGATGTGCCTGAACCAATAGAAAGCCCTTGGTATGCGAGTCGGCATAGACCTCGTCATCAACATACCCTGCTCTGCCATCCTTGGATAAGACTGCAGAAGTATCAGGTCCCCACATTACGTCTTTGCTCAAGTCCTCATTCAAATATTCCTCGTTGTGGCGCACAGGCAATTCGTCGAACTCATGTGTACAACAGAGTGTGTACAAGAGCCAAGCGATGGATACTTCTTCTAACCGGCCCGTACGTTTCARTGGACGAAGGGTTGGTGTCCTGTCGTCTATATCATCTACCGCTGGKTTCTCGGATAAAATAATCTTCGCGCACTGCCTCAGACCAAATTGCATTTGCTTGGCAGTTCTATGGTTCAAATAGAATTCAGAAGTTGMTTTTCCTAACGTAGACGCAATCACAGCATCATTGTCGTCCCTCTCTATGCAYCCTTCCTTTTCCAATTTTTCCAGTGTTTCATTGGCTAYMGACGTTAAAAACTCTTCCACGTGCTCAGAAGATGAGCTCTTTGCCCCATAATATGATGGATTTGCCTTCACTCTTCGTGCAAAGAATGTCCATATAAGATAGCCAACAGCATCCAGTTTAGAATTCACCGTTCCAGTAGCGATTTCAGCATTTAAGTTTTCACAGAGGCGATCACGCAAACAGGACTCGACAGGGAAGGGTGTGTAGAGAAATTTCTTGTAAAAGTTCTTCTTGCTGCTTTCGCACAAAACCACAGCCGTTCCTTCTGTATCGAAACCAGGTCTGTGAACGAAACGTTCGTATAAGTGACATGTGGAAAAGAAAAAAGTTTATAGTACCGAAGAGTGATAACGATTACGTACCTGCCGGCTCTTCCTATCATTTGCAGAACATCCGTCAAAGGATAATCGACGTATCGCGATACCTTTCCGTCGAAATACTCCGTTCCTTTCACGATGACGAGACGTGCTGGAAGGTTTACTCCCTAGATATGAAAAGATTGAAAAAAAAATTAGGAACCCGTCATAAATTGAARTGTTCATCCTACCAAACATACTTACCCAGGCAAGAGTAGCTGTAGCGACWAGAACTCGAATTTCTCCACTTAGATACAGACGCTCCACAATATCCCGATCTCCACTGGAAAGACCTGCATGATGCAGACCAATACCAAACGTTATAGTATGTCGCAATGCCTCGTCTTGGATAGATGCTGCGATCCCGTCGATATATGCATCATCACAGCCAAGGAATACCTTTGGATCTTGGTCACCGGCGGCAAAACTAATCAGATCGAAAGCCGTCAATCTAGTTTGTCGTCTTGATGCAACGAAAATGAGCGAAGGCCGATCAGGTGAGTGTTGTTTGATRGCTGCRTAGCAGGGTTTGTTCATTGTAGCCATCCTAGGACAATAATGTTTGCCAGGGTATCCTTGAATATGAATGTACGTTGGGACAGGACGAATCGAAGGTCGAAAGTTGTACATGCCAATCTTCTTTGTGGTATCTATACCCATCCAATCTGCCAAATCCAGAGGATTGGCAACGGCAGTGGACAGCCCAACAATGCGAATCATTTCGGGATCATTTGTGGATCGATTTGACCCTTGGTTCTGTTGTAAAGAACGGGATATAAATCTGGTGCGACTGACAATCGCTTCGAGAACGGCACCTCTTTCCTCTCCCAGAAGATGGATTTCGTCGATTACCAAAAGACGAACACGTTTCACAAAGGATCTTCTGTTGTTGTCGTCAGAAGATGACTTTTCATCASCACTACCTCTCCARCCACGCGAAATCAAATCCCATTTCTCTGGTGTGCATACCAAGATATCGGCACATTCTAAGGCTCTTCGATCATGGTGGGTATCTCCGGATAATTCCAAAATCTTCCAATGCATAGGAGCACCACCGAAGCGCTTGCCCCACTCCTTGAGTCGTTCTCGAGCGAGAGACTTCAGTGGAGCAATGTAGACACAAATTCCATTCTTGTGCAGTCGTTTCATCCTCAAAATTGTTAATTCACCAACAACTGTTTTTCCACTTCCGGTCGGGGCTCCCAATAAAACGGGGAGGTCCGTGTGGTAGAGTACATGAAAGAGTTGGGTCTGTACCGGGTTGAAAGTATCAATGCGTGAAAAYAACTGTTCGTATTTTTCGTTTTGAAGCACTGTTGTTGGCAATGGAGTCAGGTCCATCAAATCTGTATTAGTAACRACTTGTTCCGGCATCCTTGTTTGCTCTAAGGAGACGGGGTGAACCACTTCAACTCCAACCCACGAGTCAGACACCAGACGGACAAGATATTGAGCAGAAGTTGCAAACGTCGGTATGTACATTTCGAGATTCACTGACTCGGGATAAGTCTTCTTCGTAAACATCACCTGTTCTTGRTGATAAATCCGTTCGCTTTGTGCGTCTTCTATCCAGAGCCAAAAGAAAACTATAGATGGAAAGGAGAGAGAATAAAAATGAGAGACTAGAAKGAAAGAGCAATTGAAGACAAGCACGCAGTCGCCAAATCATAGCTTACCGGCCCCACCGTGCCATCGACCCTGCCATTCAAAGTCGGGACTTATCTCGATCTGAAACTTTAAGACGCTATTCGTGACAGGTTGCACGTTGCAAGAAATTATTGGTTTTGGAATCATGCCCACAAACCGCTGGATTTTCGCACCCGTCGCCTTTTTSGATCGAACAATCTGGCCAACTTCTTCCGGGGTCATTTCGAGCAAATCTAGGGTAGACGACAGGGAGTCGTACCTGTTTCTTCCCACACCCAGATGGCGACTCTCCAGCGCCTTGATGGAATTCATTCCAATCTCGCTCTGAAAATGACGCAACGGCGATTGGAACCACCAAAACTGGTTGTCGATGCTTTTTGCAAAGCGCAGTAGTTTGAGCGCGGTGCCAGCCTTGTTTCCGTGGAGACACATTTCGAAAATGGCCCGCGCCACGCGACCAGCGTTGGAAGCTATGTAGTTGGTGTCGGAAATYAGCGTGAAACCCTTGGGTCGCTCACTCGAAATGAACGCCTGCATCAAGACGAATGCTTTTGTTGCCGAGTCGTTCACCGGGCCCTCCAATGTCAGGGGACATTTTCCCTGCAAGCTGTCCAGTTCTTTTTGTTCCTCCTGTCGCACCCGCAGGTTTTCGAATTCGTTGGCGGAGGAGACCATGTGCAAGACGTCTATGTCGTTTGGATACGGATTGATTTCCATCTGATCGTTGAAGGTCGCAACACTTTCGGCTTGGATGTAAAAATGCGCGGCAACCTGGTCGCGTAAAAAAAAAGAGCAGAAGCATCGTGTCAGAACATGGAATCAAATGCCACGGACCATCCACCTACCACACGAGGMAAGTGGTTCTACCAGTTGCACAAGGCGCGGCGAAGGACTCACCCGTCCTAGAGTCGTCATGCTGAGATTGCCGGTGGGAGGGTGGAAGGAAATCATCTTTTCTTGTGACAGGGTCGTTGCGGCTTCCCGCACGAGTTCGAGCAGCCGGCCACGAAGAGACGGATCGTCCGCCTTTTGATCGGCATTGATGCCGTATGCCAGCGGGTTTTTAAGCATTCGAACGTATAGRTAGGTATAGCTCAGCCAATTGACTGCTTCCTGGAGGTTGGTCACCGTTCCACCCACGATTTCGGCGTTGAGGTGGTCTGCAAGCTGCTTGATAAAGGTAGATTCGATCGGCACCGCTCGAACAAGCTTGTCGAGGTAGCGATTCAGTGCCTGGTGGGTCGTGATGAGGTTTGCTTCTCCGGAAATATCGTACTGGGGTCGTCCGGCACGGCCAAAAATCTGCTGCACGTCGAGGATGCTCAGGTCGACCATCTTTCCCTTCTCGGGGTTGTAGATGTCCGTCCCCTTCACCACGACGGTGTGAGCYGGGAGATTGATTCCCCAGGCAAGGGTAGCGGTACAGCACAGCACCTTGATGGCCCCGTCGGCAAACATGCTCTCGGTCAGCTTGCGATCTCCCCGGAGCATTCCGGCGTGRTGGATGCCCATGCCGTTGTAAAAGTGGTTGGTCACCTCCCGRTTCCGGGATTTTTTGGCCCGGTCGGCGTAGCGCTTRTAGGCTTCTGCGCCGCCGTTTTCTTTGCCCTGGGTGGTGAAGAAGCGCTCCAGTTCGCCGGCGGCCTGGGCMCGCTGGGCCAGTGCGCTTGCCGCATCCCCCGTTCCCTTTCGGGAGTGCACAAAGACCATGACCTGATAGCCACGYGCCAAAGAATCCTTCACCATTTCGTAGCAAACGTCGTCCATCTTGCTGTTCATCAGGAAGCGGTTTTTCACGTTCCCGGTCACCCCCACAAAGGTCTGCTGCATGGGAACGGGCCGGAACTCCGGACCAAAGTAGAAGAGCCCCCGCTCCGGGAMCTGGAGGAACTCCGCCACGTCCTTGTAGTTGGGCAGGGTTGCCGAGAGGCCCACGATCCGCTGCTGTTTTTGCCGGGTTTCCACGAGCCGGTGMAGCCTCGCCACCACCGACTCGATGACCGCCCCGCGGTCGTCGGCCAGCAGGTGGACCTCRTCGATGATGAGCAGGCCGCACTGGTTCCCGAGCGAGTTGTCGTCGGCACCRGACTTTCTCGTCACGACGTCCCATTTTTCGGGGGTGGTGACGATGACGTTGGCGGACTGGGCCTCGGCCCTGGTGAGCTGTATGTCCCCCGTCAGTTCCCGAACGATCAGGCCGAGTGGCTTGAGCTTGGAGGAAAACTTTTCGACCACCTCCTGCGCGAGGGCCTTCATCGGGGCGATGTAGACGACCTTTTGGCCCGTCTCGAGGATGCCGCCCGACGAAGAATTGTTGTTTTTGTTCTTGTTGACGGCTCCGTCGTCGTGTTCGTCTCCGTAGCTGTCTCCGTCGCTGTCGTAGTCGTAGTCGTCGTCGCCGGTGTTCCCGATCAGACCCACGTCCCGGAAGTGGGCCGTCACGCACAGCAGGGCCACGTTGGTTTTCCCGGCCCCCGTGGGWGCGCAGACCAGAACGTTTTCGCGGCGGCGAAAGGCCGTTTCGAAGACCGTCGATTGCATCGGGTTGAGGCTCTTGGTCCCGGCAAAGGCGCGCTTGCAGTCCATCTCGTTCGCGTTGACAAAGATGTCGTCCAGTTTGAGGCGCTCGTGCAGGCTCCCCGGGTCGAGCCTGGGCGGAGGAATCGTGACCTTTTCGTACCCGATCACGTCGTCGTCCTCCCGGATGGTTCCGCTCGGGAGCGTCCCGTCCGTGTGGCGCATCCGCGTCCCCTCCGGCTGCAGGGCCGCCTGGATGGCCCGGAGCTCGTCCTCCGAGCGGTTCATCAGCCCCCCCAGGCCCTGCTCCGCAGCGGCTCCCCCCGGASCAAAGGCCAGATCGGACTCGTCCAGGATGGCCCCCGCCGCCTTGGCTCTCTGCAGGGCCTGGTTCGCCTGTTTCTGGGCCTTCTGGGCCGCCTTGATCAGGGCCTTCTCGCTCTGCCGGACGACCGTGTGGGTGGCGTGGGCCGAGGTCCGGCCCGTGACGGCCTCGGCCTCCGCCTTGGCAATGGCGGCGATCTGTGCGGCCTCGTAGGCCTCCTGCCGCAGCCTCCGCCGCTCGGCCTCGGCGGGATCCTCGGTGGTGGTGCTTTCGAAGCCGCCTCCGCTGCCGTCGGCCGCACCACCGGTGCGTGATCCTCCACCGGCGATRCCCGCATCCCGCAGGGACTCGGCGGTGATTTCCCTCCGGAGGTCGGGAATCCGGGGGACGATCTCGAAGAGGGCCGCCATGGCTTCTTCGGAGGCACCGAGGGCGGCGAAGAGGGCTTCTTCCTGCTGCGATTGGTCCTTCGAYTGGCAGGCATCCCAGACGAGACGCGCMATYAGCGAGAGGTGGTCGTCGTCGGAGGCCAGGGGACGGAGGGTTTTCAWGAGCCAGCGAACGTCGGATGCATTTCCAGAGGCGTCGCCTTCGGGGGTCTTGGTTTCCCCGCCTTCCAGGGACGGCAGGGCGTCTCGGAGGGCACGCGCCAGTGCTTCCAGTGAGGCGGAGATCGATTCCCTTTCGGCCGCCGACGGTGSCYTCTGCTTCGCGAGCACCGATTGCTTCTTTCTCTCGCGCAYCGAACCCCCGACGGATCGACGCTCGTCGTCAAAGACCTTGAGGATTGCTTCCATGGTCGAGATCGGMTCGGATCGGTTCTTTCTGCTTCCTTTTCTCTTTTCTGCTAACGGGCTTGGTTCTTTTTTCCCGCTTCTGTTTGTTGTTTGTTACTTGTTGCGGAGTCTTCTCGTTTTTTGTTGTTGCTGGTAGGATAGCTTGAATGGTGTTAGTGCTTTTTTCCTATCGCTCGCATGCTGGTGGTGTTGCCGAAGTGTGGAATCGATTGTGCTTGTGATTGTGCTTGTGCTTGTGCTTCCTCAGCATTCCGCAATCATTTGTGGAAACCTGGCACGACGGTAGATGGTAATGATGATTTAATTTTTTGATGCCGAAACGTGTGAGTGAGCGAAAAAATTCCGAGGCGTAGACTTTTGGTACTGTACTAAAAGTACCTAAAAGTACATGTACCCTGTACGGGCAGGGGTAAGTTATATCGTACATCGTAGTAGAACAAGCCGGAAACCCGCGGCATCAAAAAGATGGCATGTCTGGCCGTCGTGTGCTACAGTATTATTGTGACCCAACACGGAACCGAAATCCGGGAGGGGAGACTGCTTAGTGCTTAGTGCTTATGACATATATTACGAAGTACGAGTACTACATAGTATAAGTATGATAATGTTGACCCCCGTGCCTCTGCACTCTGCATCCCGGTCCAAACGGGACACGAATGAGACTACGATCTCAGCCACMAAATGCCGGCAAAAAAGCAAGGGCGACAAGACGACGATGCAGTGAAAGAAAGGTGCCGCGAAACCAAAGCCGTCTGCATGATAGCAATTCTACGAGTGCTACAGTACATAGGACGAGTACTGCTTTACTATACTGTTGCACAAATTTCTTCTGCTTTCTTTTTCTCGTTCCATTCCGTATGAAGTATGTACCGTACCCCACCTACCCTTGTGCGTACTAGGCGCGTAGAAAATGCCGTACCGGTACAAACCCAAAACCATCACGCCGTCGCATTCTCAATCGGTTGTGGTTGATGCCAAAACTTGCATACCGCATCGCATCGCATCGGACCGCCAAGCGAAAGCACTCTGTAGCGTCGTGCACACCAATGACGTCCAACGCGGCAGAAACAGCCACCGCCATGGAGACGGAAGAAGCAGCCAACAGCGAAAGCAAAAACGAAGACGAATGCGGAGACGAAAGCCAGCCTCCCCCGCTGGTCGACGGCACGGAAGAGGAGCTGAAGGGCAGCGGCAGTGACGACGATAATGACGACGACGACGACAAATCCACTTCCAGCACCGCCTCAGACGATTCCAAAAAGGAAGACCCCGAAATAGCCCTCGCCAAGGCCATGGCCTTCAAGGAGGAGGGAAACAACTACTTCGTCAAGGAAAAGGATTTCGAAAAGGCCAGCCGCAGCTACCGAAAGGGCGTCAACCGCATCAAGCACCTGAACAAGGCCAATTCCGGAGACGACCAGGTCAAGGCCCTGCTCCTGACCCTCCAGACCAACCTCTCCATGATGTGCTTCAAGCTGGGGAAGCACCGGCAGTCMCGGGACGTGGCGGGCAAGTGCCTGGAGATCGACCCGCACCACGTCAAGGCCCGGTACCGGCGGGCCGTCGCCCACCGCAAGCTGGGCAGCAGCGAGGAGGCGGTGGCCGACCTCCGGGCGGCCCTGGCCACCGAYCCGGCGAACGCTTCCGTCCGCAAGGAGCTGGCGGCGATCCAGAAGGAGCTCCAGCGGGCCAAGAAGGCCCAGAAGGACTCGCTCCGGAGGGCCTTTTCGAAGGGCGGCCTGCTCAACGACGACCGCGTCGAGGACGAGGCGGCAAAGGCCGAGCGCCTCGCCAAGGAGGCCAKGGAGAAGGAAGCCGCCCTCAAGAAACGAAAACAAAAGTGGGAAGACGACTGCGTGGCACGCATGGCCAGGGGAGAGGACGCGATCGGCTACGAGGACTGGGACAAGGAACAAACCGAGAAGGAAAAGGCGGCGGAAGAGGAGGCCACCCGGAAGCGAAAGGAGGACGAGAAGCGACGAAAGGAAGAGCGACGAAAGGCCAAGGCCGCCAGGAAGGCCGCGCAGGCGGACAGCGACGACGACGAGGACGACACGTTTACGGAAAAGGAGCTGGCCGAAATGAGGGGGTACAAGAAGACGGCCGACGGCCGGATCACCTCGTACTTTTCGAGGGAGCAATCGGAGGAGGAAAAGGCCATGCTGGACATTGCCCCCAAGCCGATCAGCGASTGCACGCCGCAGCCCATCACCCCGTCGTCCTCCGCGGGCGAGGGCGGTGGGGCCGCCAGGGGGAGCTCCTGGAACCACGCGGGAACCTGGTGCGTGGTGTTTTCGGAGGCGTGCGTGTGTGTGTGTGCGTGTGTGTTTGTTTGCGTGTTTGTTTGTGTGTCAAACCCCGTTCTTTTTGAAGCCCGCGCTTGGGATTCCAAAAGGAGTGGTTGCGAAGACCCCGTCCGAAGCCTCGTGTTGGTCCTTTCGCGACATCGTATTGATCTGCTGCCGTTGGCATTCACTTTGCAATGTGGTCGTTCCTAACAACTGCTTTTTTCGCTCTCGGATTGCATCCAAAACGATACAACGGACCGCATCCGTCCGTATAGGGAAGAAAAGGATACCACCGAGTGGTGCAAGACTCGCCTCRAAACACGCCTTTCCGAAACCAAGGTAGAAGCGTCCGGATCCGATGGGGACCACTTGTGCTGCTCCGTCACAAAAGTCAAGGACATCACGGGAGATGCATCGGTCGCCGTGGTCAGTGGAAARAAACGATACATCTTTGATTTTCACTGCAAGGTCGTCTTTGAGATCAAAGAAGAGAGCACGGGCGACGTCATTGCGAAGGCGACACTCAATCTCCCCGACATTTGCAGCACCCACCACGACGAACTCGAGGTAGAAAACGCGGGCTGGAAAAAGGCTCCCTCCAGCGAGAACCAGGAAGTGGCCAACGATTGCCGATCGCGCATCGTCTCCGAAATCCGGGAGAGCGTSAAGCTGTGGGTAAAAGATTTCAACAACCACTATTGATGTTTTCCGATCCARTGGTSTCGTTGGCTCTTTCAAAACAAAGACACACGAACAAACAAAAGGTTCTTTTGTMCCGTTGAACCACATCGTAGCTAKGCAGTATACACAATAAAACAGGACAATAATTTAGAGCAGATCCCACGAGACGCAAATTGTTGAAAAAGCTCGTTTTGTTTATGGTTATAATACAGAAATGCGACAGGCACCCTACTTTTCGGTTTGTAGTTCTGGTGGATCGTTTGCTTCTCCTTTCTCCGCAATCTTGGATGCGTCCTCTTCTTCGTGTGTGTAGTCGACCGCAAGATCGTCTTCGTCCATCTCGTCGGGGAGTTCTAGGTAGGAGGAAATGTCGGTCAAAATGTTCTTCTCGAGGTACATAATGTCGAGAGGCGTGTATCCCGCAACCGCATTGGCAGCGAGCAATCCTCCGTAAAGAGAGGCAGTGAAGGAGTCGTCGACCGTCAGGTCCGAACCCCCGGTAAAGAGCCCGGGGTAGGGAGACTCGGCGCGGACACCCTTTGCCGCGTAACGGACGGGGGTTTGGCTCAAACCCATGTACAATGGCCCGTACATTTCGTTGTGCAAGATCTTCCCTTTCAGCTGTGGATAGTTTTCGAGGAGATCGTTCCTGACGCGTTCCATCAGCAACTGGTAGTCTCCGTGGGTGGATCCCTTTCCTTTTTGGATGGCGTAGAGTTTTGGTTTCGTCTCGTACGGAGTCACAAAGTCATCGTCGGCCTCGATCGTGACCACACAAGTGGTAATCTTCCCGTGCCTGGATTCAAACGACGGATCTTTGGCCGACGGAAATGAAATCTGCATCCAGGATTTTCCCTGCTCGAATTTGTTTCTGCTGCTCTTCTTGGGCTTGGTATTGGTCTCGGTATCCGTCAAACCGGCTGCCTCGTCCTGGTCGATCTTKTCGTTTGCCGYATCGTCGTCGTCGTCGTTCCCTCCAATGGTACCGAGCTTGACCTGGCCGGTTGAACTATCCATTTCGTCACGCGCGAGCGAAGCATTCGGCAACCGATAAAAATCTGCTCCGGTTACGTCCAAATCCCTGGCCGAACCCTTCAACGAGAAAAGGATTTTGATCACAGGTCTGCGTTCTGCGAGAGCTGGCAAACCAACAGGTGTATTGTATTTGTCTCGAACTTCATTGGGGAGAAGTCGAATAAATGTGGAAATAAATCCAAGCATAGAAACAACAGCCGGTTTGTAACCCCCGTTCTCGAATTTTTTGAGATCGAACTTGATCTCCCGTTTGTCGAGCAGTTGGATTCCTATGCATCGGGGTGGGGCAGGCCCGCTTCCGGCTTCCTTTTCACCGGATGGCTTTTTGGTATCTTCTGGCTTGGAAGAACCATCTTCGGTGTCTTCAAAGAGAAGACGGCCAATTGGTACCCCCGTCAAAACGCATCCTCCGTTTTCCTCGATTACCTTCTGAAAGGCGTGGCAGAGCGCACGAGGTCCACCAATAGGGTAATRCATCCCCTCCCCGGACATTGCCGAGCARACGTTGGATACGTGAACACCCATGCTTGCCTGGCTTGGTTTGATGTTTTCTCCGGGCATACCGACGGCGGCCAAAAGAGATCGAGCATGAGCGTTCAGCTGGAAACCACTGTCCAAAAATGAAGCTGCGTAACGGATTGTCGCTTCTTGATACAATTTATCCTTCCGAAGACTGTTAGTGCTGTCCGGAAGAATTTTCGAGACAAAATACTCTGTGGACGAGGCATTAAGACTCCGACAGGCTTGTATGTATGCTGCCGAGGCCGAATTGCCTGCATCTTGTGCTTCGATGCCGGGCCATCCATCTCCAAGCGACAAAGCCGCATCTTCGGCCAGGCTGCGCATGCCATCGGCTCTCAAGACGAACGGAACGGAATTTTCGCCACTGCTTTCTGCTCCCATCCCTGGAACCGACAAAATTTGAAAGGCGTGACCGTCGGCCGCCGATCCTATTTGTGCAAATCGAATACCACCTTGGAAGTCTGTAGAAGAGGCAAGRGCTGGGGCTAGGTTTTCTTGCGTTTTACTAATCCTAGAAACATTGGATGATTCGATATCAAATGGGATATCTGATCCGGGGGGCGAATAGCATCCACTTGCATCCTCCCTGCCGGTCAATACCAATACTTTTCGTCCCGTTCGTGATAACAAGGCGGCTGTGTACAACGAGGATGGCCCCGATCCGAGAAGAATAGTGTCATACGGATGGGTGGCAGAATCAAAAGCTTGGTCACCAATCTCAGTTCCTACGGGTTGCTTCAAGATATCGATTTTCTTTTGTCGTTCCTTCTCTGCTTCAGCTTCTTCGTCAATATTGCTTTCCTGTTGCTCTTCGTCATTCTCCTCAACAGCATAATAGGGCGAAGTCGACGGAATGTACGCCTTCATCGGTTTGAGGGGTCGTCGCTTTCTATTATCCATAAGAGTCTGAATGCCCGCAACCAGAACTACGAGGGCCCAGGGCTGGAGACCTACCAAGAAAAACAATACGGATAGAACCGTGATTTCCCAGCGCAAATTTCCCCTCTGCATCATGAACAGAATGATTACTGCGGTGCTCTTTGGAATAGGTGGTTTGCCCTGTCGAAAGGGCGAAAAGTATCCCGTCGCATATTTTCGTTGAACTGACTTGACTAGAGTCTCCAACTCGGGGTATTGTTTCAGGATGGGGCGGAGGCGACCGTATCGTTCGTCCATAATTCGTTCAAAGCGAGCGGCACGAGCGTGGCTCTTCCATCCACCGTTTTTGGTTTGGAAGTGATCGGAAGTTTCCTTCAACATCTCCTCTARTTCATTTAGCCAATACTCCGATTTAAAGATCGGTGCCTTGGGTGGAATTGGTTCTACTGGTAGTTGCTGCTCTCCATTAGYGTCGATTTCGACTTCGGTTTGTTGCCGGGCAGCTTCGAATGCCTTGGTCGCATCTTCGTATTGCATCAATTCTTCGGCATATTTTTCCAAACCTTCAATAGCTCTTGCTTTCATTTCAGGGGAAAAGTATACTGAAATTACGTCGGGAGACAACTTTCCAACCACGCTCCCCCTGGCAGCGTGTTTGGGTTTTTTCCCATCGGCGCCGACCTGGGTAGGCGGTGTATCCCCCCGGCGGACCTTTTCTGGCTTTCCCATACGCATGGTGGAACAGAGTTCTTCTCTTTCTTAGCCTTGTCTGATGCCAAAATAAAATACAGAATTATCCTCTACCTCACAGTCGGATGCAATCGCAATATACCATGCAATCTAAAGGTTTGATGGTTACTTTCTTGCTTGTTTCTATGGCCTCCAACCATTCGGAAGCGTTTGGTGTGATGGGCGAGTTGTATTCTTCTGATGATGATGGTCAAATGAGATGAAATTCAGTTACACGTGTTAAGTTAGATATTGTTTTTTTCATCCATCAGACAACCCGATCTCTAATTGAAATATTGTGATCGATGAATCTTTTTTGAGTCTGGAGGAACCGTGACTGATAATTTTTGACACACGTACGTGGTAATACGCGCTGATGGAAGCACCGTCATCGTGGTGTCAAGCAATATCCGTAACGATAGTASAAGTCTGTACGAAAAGGGAAGGCATGCATGCGTTTCTTAGAAAAAAATCCATCCAAACTAGATTCGGCTTTTTTTGGTTCGTTTTGGAATCAATCGCGTTGAAGTCGTGATGTGCGTGCCAAAAACGCACGAGAAACCTCTTTTTTACGGCCTTCWTGACATATCACAGTRTTTGATTTCCATTGAGTTACCGTACTRAAACGAAAGTATTAAATATTCCACGATGTTTTCCAAGAGAACTTTTTGCGCCGTCGCCATGGCCGTTGCCATGGCTTGCTCTACCGAAGCCTTTATCCAAAAGGGAGGTGTTGCCAGCAACGTCATGATGCTCGGCAAAAAAAGCGGTGGAAAGATCGCCACCGCCCCAAAGTGAGTTTGATGGCTGAACATGCCTTCGGGTTTGGGTGAATCTTATTGATGTWTCTGGATTKTAATTGGAGTATTTTCTGTTTGCTTAAWGCTGCAGTATRAGTGTACGAATTTGAAACAAAAACCAGATCCATGTATTTTCTACACTGAAAAATTTCTTTTTGAGTGATGAATAGATCGATTCAAAATTCGACTAGCTCTGTCGGTACCAACYAGATTCGACATTACATCACCGTTCTCTTACCCACTTTTTTGTGTTTTTCTCGTGCAGGGGTGCCGTCAAGAAGAGCAGGGGAGTCAAGCTCTCTGCCTCCAAGGCTGCTGATTCCGAAGGAAAGTCAGGACTGGGAGAAACCCTTCAAGTTGGTACCTACTTCGCTCTTTGGTACCTGTTTAACATCGCCTACAATATCTACAATAAGCAAGCCCTCAACGTCCTTGATTACCCTTGGACCATCGCCACCATTCAAATGGCCACCGGTATCTTCTACTTCGTCCCRATGTGGCTGACCGGTTTGCGCAAGGCTCCTAAGCTCTCTTTCTCTGAGCTCAAGACTCTTTTCCCCATTGCCCTTTGCCACACCGGTGTTCACGTTGGTGCYGTTATTGCCCTCGGAGCTGGAGCCGTTTCCTTCGCYCACATTGTCAAGGCGTCTGAACCGGTCGTCACTTGCCTCATGAACTACCTCTTCTTGGGACAAGTTCTTCCTTTGCCTGTTTACATGACCCTTCTCCCTATCATTGGAGGAGTTGCCATTGCCTCCATGAAGGAACTCTCCTTCACTKTCCTTGCCCTCGCTTCCGCTATGCTTTCCAACGTTTCCTCGTCGGCCCGTGGTGTCCTTTCCAAGAAAACCATGTCCGGAAAGTCCATCGGCGAAAATCTCGATGCCCAGAATCTTTACGCTGTCTTGACTGCCATGTCCACTTTGGTCTTGATCCCTATGATGTTGGCTATTGAAGGAACTGGATTCTTCTCTGCCTTCAAGAACGTTGTCTCCGCCGGAGACTTCACCAACAAGTCCTTGGCTGCTCTCATGGCTCTTGGTGGTGCYAGCTACTACGCATACAACGAGGTTGCCTTCTTGGCTCTCGGAAAGGTCAACCCTGTCACACACGCTGTCGGAAACACAATCAAGCGTGTTGTCATCATTGTCGCCTCGGTTGTCGCCTTCAAGACACCAATGAGCACCGGATCGATCATTGGATCCTCCATTGCCATTGCCGGAACCCTTTTGTATTCCTTGGCCATGAACGCCTCTAAGAAATAAATATCTTCTCAAGACAAAAATTTTACAGCGCTACGCAAGCTACAGTATATAGTTAATCTTYATTYAGACAGATTCTTTTGATATGTGGAATAAATCTTTTTACCTGGTGGTTGTATCAGAAAGCCAATAAATTATGCATTCGTCATGCTTGGAGTGTTTGCTCTTACGAATATATTGGAAAACGATCGTTGATCGATGAAACATTTACACAACACTTAAATAAAAGCCAGAGTTGAGATACCTTGAAAACTCGTTGAAGACGTCGAATTATTCTTCCTCAGAACTCGTACTCATTTGTTGTTCAAATTAATGAAGTATTTGTTTATTATTATTATTATAGTGAAAGGTTCTATTTTTACAAAACAGTACTGTACCGCTGCGACTCGCTTCAAAACCCAAGAATAGCGAAAATCGTATCGTTGAGCGAGAAAGAGAAGTCACRATTGGYGCGTTGCAATGGATTGCATCTGCAAGACTTTCACTTTCGATCACCCACAACTACGTACTAACGAATCTCACCCGAACATCTTCATCGGTTAGGAATCCGCCGGTAACATTTTGGTTCATGCTCCCATTGAATAACCGCTTTTCCCATGAGTTGATATCGAAGTAGAGATACTGTTGTCCATTTGAGGGCTGTGCCGGTATGCCATCCGCCGGGCCCGCCCTCTTGAACCAAAGCTTCAGATCGCCGTGATATCTCCATTCTCTCGTATATAACTCTTGAGCAGCGTATGCCTGCAATACGTCTTTCGGCATAGCATAGAAGATGTAAAAGAGCGTCTCAGGTTGAAACTGCTGTAAATGACCGGTTTTCAGAGCTGGCGGCTGCATGTAATAACACGATGGTAGCTTTMAGATAATGAAAGAGAAAAAGTTAGCACGAGTGTTAGATTGAGGGAAATCGAAATCAGTTGAAACCAAATTCGCAATAGAGAAGTTGCAATTCATTGGAATTCGACTTCAGAATATCTAGTGATCCTTTCCACACCGAAAATTCAAGAAAGACAACACGAAACGTACCTGATAGTGCGGCTCTTTCGTATTTCCAGAGCTTTCTGACCAAGGTCCCGAAAAGGTGTTATAGATATGMTCGCTCGATCCTAGGTTCAATCCAAGCATTGTCAAATCCGAACCAAGTGCCAAAGCGTTTCGATCCGCATCCGTCATCCGAATAACTCCCAAAAGTCCCAAGAGGCCGTAATCTCCGCTGAGTGCTGTTCCGGCGGGCGTGGCTTCCGTTTTTGTCCTTTGGGCATTCGATTGGTTTTGTTGTTGCTGCTGGGACAAATTCACAACTCCTAATCCGGGTCCACCTCCACCCAATAGACCTACACTGTCTGATGATGGATCTTGGTCGTTTCCTCCGGGAAYGCCACCCGCTACTGCCAGTCGTGATGGACCGCCTACGTTCGAACCTACACCTCCGAGACCCGACTGYCCACCTTGAACCGAATTTATCACACCACCGTTGCCGCTTCCCATTAACAGAGATGACCCCGACGTTCCTACGTCCCCGTTCCCTCCTACACCTACAGGGCCGTTGGCGCCGTTGTTACTTTGCGGAGGAGCACCCGGTAATGCGGGAAAGTCTTCCGTTGCCATATTGAAATTGTTTCCGTTCGATCCTCCTTGCATGGCGAGTCTGTACAGATTGTTTTGTTGCTGTTGCTGTTGTTGTTGTTTTTGCTGTTGTGCGTTAGCTTGTTGCTGCGGGTTCGACCCGCCTCCCTGCTGTTGTAAGAGCTGCTGGTGCGCCAGTAACCGTTGTTGATCCCGCAGTGCCGCCGCCAGTCCACTGTTCGAGTTGTTATTGTTGTTGGATCCGTCGTTATTCGAGCCCTGCATAACAACAGTTCCACCCAGCGACGGAAAGTCGTTGAGATCAAAGGTACTGTTGGAGTTGTTACTGTTTCCTGACGCYGACGTYGTCCCGCTTGCCGTACCCCCCGGTGCCATTGTTGCAGCTCCAGACGTCGATGATGATGTGTCGGTCGCGACGGCTGAGTTCCCAAAGCCGTTCCCCAGAGAACCRCCTGCATTAGGAAAGTTCCCAGCACTCCCAAGCAAAAGATCGGATATGCCATTTGCGGAGTTTTGTTGGCTACCACTGGAACCACCAAACATAACGCCTGCCTACAATTGACACCAATAATGATGACTAGTGTACCTACTTGTTGGAAGGAGGAGACCAAATCCAACAAAGATACCTTACTTTCCACAACGTAAGACAACAAAGACGGCGTTCTTCTATTTCAGATGAACTCGTTCTGTTCTAATCAAGAAATGTAGGGTATTCCAATAAGTTGAAAAATAGACGCGAAAAAACATAAGAGGGGAGCAACGTGTGAGATGGGTATTATGGAAACAACAATGATTACCAATCTTGGAAGTTTATGTGATAAATTCGACTGCAAATAGTCARGTGGCTCTGCAGGAATGACTATCATAGAAMAATGATTAGATCCCAAAACGCTGGAGAGACTTTCTAGTCTACTGCAAACTTTAAATGTACCTTCGGACAATGTCGTCGAGGCGAAGCAAAAAAAGATCGCAAGTCCTTAGTCTGATTGTAGTGCCTGASACAAAAGGATAGAWGGCCGAAATCAACAGATATGCAACTCAACCAAKTTATTATGTATATTTYTGGAGAAGCAGGTGCAAAGGRCACCAAGTCGAGAGTGATGCAATGAAACAGCAGTCACTCGAGGCAACTGCTTATCTAGGATGCAACTAATCAAAACTCTGTTTCGCACCAAAGCAGTTTTCAGTACTGGCGATTACGTAATTTCTACGGCTTTGGCCTTCCAATTTCCGATAGCGATGTCTCTTCCAAAACGGGAACGTCGCCCTCGACAATCTCCGCCGATTCTCTTCTTGGTTGCACCCCTTGAGCTCCTGACTAGTGTTTTTGTAATGAAACCACAAAAMTTACGAAATGCTCCACAATGTCATGGCAAACAACAGGCTTACCTTGGATGCTTTTTTTGCTCGTTAGCTGTATTAACACCAGCAATTGCTCGGCTCAGAGCTGCGGAGGGAGCGCCAGACTGCTCAACGACGTTGTACCGGTACGTGCCGCACGGAATTGTACCTTGTCGTACTGCTCTTCTTGTACAGAATAAGGAGATGCTACTYTCCGTACTGAATCGTACAGTAAGTACAGTAAAAATGTAATGGAGAAATGGCAGACCAAGAAAGCGCTTAACGCATTCATCCACACCATAAAATCAAACCCTGCGGTATTTATWTCCCGTGCGAAAACGCGCACATGATACTGTATGTGATGAACGATAGCTACGTTCGTACGTACGACTTGTACCAGAACGAGTTTTTAGAACGTTCGGTACTCGTACGTAGCGTACGATACGATACG
>CAACVS010000142.1:48448-86867 GCA_900660405.1 Pseudo-nitzschia multistriata
AGATTGGTGGTAATTATTACAACTTGTTCTCAGAACTGCATCAGAAATCAAGAGCTGGAGTTCATGTAAGAAATTGAAATTGGGAATATACTAACTATCGTATAGGCTCGGCAACTCAAAAATAGCTGATTTAATTGTACATTTTTTTAACCTCAATATATGTAGTACATGAATATAATTAAATACTCAGTAACCCCCTATAACCCCCCTATCACTGAATTCGTCTTTTTACTGGGATTCGATTCATGTGAAACTCATTGGTACTTCTTTGTCCCATTGTTGATCTTTTCAGCTGTCAATAGATTAGAGGACCAAGATGCTATTGCTTGAGCACCCACTACTAGTTGTTGCAGTAATACATGATAATACTATTACTACTAGTGTCACTAGTATGCACTTTTGAACTCTTAATTGTAAATGTCATTTCTCTACACTGCATTATACTTTGCTGTACCGAACTAGCTAGTAATCTAAACTAGACATAGATTAGGGCAAATGCTTTGTTCTTCCGGTAAAATGATTTAGTATTAAAAAAGAATGGARTCAGGGTAATTTCTCAGAAGCAATAACTACTTCAAACTATCGAGGTTCGGGCCTGCTCATTTGACATCGTCTTTTTAATCCCTACGTACTTTCCTAATTCTCAATATTCTGTCCGACTTTTTTGGCAGAGGTTTCTTCGAATGTAAAATATAAGGATTCCTCTCTTCGCTTTCTTATTTTCCGTTGTTGTATATGATTGTATTGTCGCCAAAATGGTTCGGCAACTTGTCTTTTTATTTTTCTATTGTTTTTGCTTTYACTGGACTGCATAAGAGGTTCGCAAACTTTATYGACGTTGCCTTCCATGCATCCATCTGCTACTGTGTGGAATGCGTATGGAAAATGAACGACGACATTTTGTAACTTATTGCGTTGCAGGTACGAGCATAGCCAGAGCTTCGAGACTTGCTACGTCCAGATGTTCAATTTTGCTTACGGGGCTGCTGGATAGGCATTTGTTTCTTTTGGCGGATTTTCTCCTTCATCTTGAGGTGAGGAGTAGTCATTCGCGCAATACGTTCGATTTCTCGATGGCGCATACGGTGGTCCTTGAGACTTGGGTGGTTCTTCTCTGCATCAAAAGGAACCAAATCGGCAATGTCTGGAACACTTGGACGTTGATAGTGGATAACCTTTTCYACTGTGTGCTTGGCGGGACGCGGCTTGCCCTCGAGTTCTCTTCGAGCCTTCCAGCGCCGACCGAGCCCCTTGTGGTCCTCGGAGAAGCGTGTCATTTCTTCTTTCTCCTCGAGGTGTGCTAGGGTGGCCATCATCTCCACGAAAACTTCGACTGCCTCGAGTTCAGCAGCTTCTTGGGCGGATGGAGGGAAGGCTTCGTCGATAGCTTCGTCGGTGATTGAATGGAGAAATTCGGTGTCCGTTCCCTGGAAGCAGCAGGAAGGAATGCCATCGTTGTAAATGATGGAGTTCATTTGGGTTCCCATGGTTGGATGAAAGGGTTTGGCGGTGACACTGAGCATGATTCAAGATGGTGGAAGTTAGTATCTTTCGCACGTTTGAGAGTATTTCTTTCGGTTTGTTTTCCTTTTTTGGTCGATGCTTTTTGAATTTATGACGAGTGCAAGAAATTATGACTGACACCTAGAATGCGAAGGGTCCATAGGGGAAGCGACTAATCGTACATTGTAGTGCTTGAATTCTTTCAAATCAAACAGAAATCAGAAAAGAGCGATCTTTTTACCCTTCGGTACAACAGAAGTTGKTCCGATTGCGATGTTTTTGATTTCGGAGACMAACAAAGTCACTGACATCGTTGTTCGTCACTTACTTTTGAACCTGTCATCAATGAAAGTTTTCTACGAACCTCATTGGTCGATTTTGAGTGCGGTCAATCAAAGCTCGAAAGATTAGCGAACACCGTCGCGTGACAACATCAGTCAGTCATTCCCGTTACTCAAGGATTGCCCAACAACTGCTTGGCGGTAGCATTCATCGTAAGTACCGTACCCCGTACTTGCACGATACGAGGAGCCAACTTTAGTTTCGAAGAAAATACTAAGCCCTCCGTTACCCACGCGTGTATCCCCCTTTTCGAATTCCTTGTAGAGACGGTTGCAAATCAGAACCTTTCATCACTTCTATCAATGGGTCATTCCCGTAAACATTGATTTTCAGAAAATTGAATTAGATTCCAGGAACCATGTCGATTTCAATTTTTTGGAAAAAAATTAGATTCCCAGATCCCCCTCTGGGTACTGAAAATTGTGATCAGTTTTGATCACAGAAAAATGTGATCAGAAATAACAAATTTGTGATCAGTTTTTTGTGATCAATCTTGATCACAAATTCGAACTGTCTTGTGTACATTTTGTACTAGTCCCGTTTTTATATAAGAATTTAATAACCTAATATAAATAATAAAAGTATTTTTACACGTTTGTACTACTACTAATAGTATATCAGTCCTGTATACGCGACGTGTGACCATTCATGACTGTATATGTATATATAAATATTTATACACATAATTCAATCATATAAATCGAATATAATTATTCATGTAAGAATAAAGTAAATATTAATTCTAATCCGTTGGAAAAAGTGTGATCAAAACTGATCACAAAAAATTGTGATCAAGAAATTCATCAATTTTGTGATCATTTCTGATCACATTTTTTTGTGATCAAAACCGATCACATAATGGAAAAAAGGGGACCGGAGAATTTAAATTTTTCGAAAAACATCGAAATCGACATGGTTCCAGACGTGCAGACATAAAAGTATGTATTTAAGACACAAATACATAGATTTCTGGTTCTCGGAGGCCCACGGCTGCCAAAAGTATGTATGCAAACACATACTTTTTTGGAATCGAGGATTCAGAAAATCCTTAGTCACGAGCGTTTGGATTTGTTCTGGCGCGCTTGCTGGCACCATGTGTTCTCACCAAGAATATTTGCTGGCGAGAATGCAATTATTTTCTGCTGTTAATTTCAACAAGCAAAATTCCATATTCCAAAATCAAGCACATGTAGCGCGCCATAATCTAAGATTTTAGATTATATGTCCATACATACTTAATCCCATATTCATAAATTTGTAAAGTAAGACAGCATAGATTCTATGATGTTTACGGGAATCACCCAATAAAGTGTTCTCTATCTTATTCTCTATATCTTTGAAATATGAGCTCTCCCTCTAGCTCTAATAATCACACCCTCTGTCCAGAATCCACTCCTCTTAACTCTTTCATTTCAATTAGTATCCAAGATCTCCTTCCTGGCACTAGTAGTAGATCTCTTCAACTTCAAGCATTTCTTTATCCAACAGCAGCTACTTGTTGTTTCTGCCAGCTCCTCAATGCGCACAGCTCCTGCTCATCTACAAACTCCTTCAAGATACCAATTATCCAGTCTGTTCATTGTATTATTCATACCTAGCATCAGCATCCTCTTTCCATACTCTGTCTCATTGTTTGCTGAGACTATTTCTGAACCTTTCCTTGTCCGGCTCCNTTACTTTTGAACCTGTCATCAATGAAAGTTTTCTACGAACCTCATTGGTCGATTTTGAGTGCGGTCAATCAAAGCTCGAAAGATTAGCGAACACCATCGCGTGACAACATCAGTCAGTCATTCCCGTTAGTCAAGGATTGCCCAACAACTGCTTGGCGGTAGCATTCATCGTAAGTACCGTACCCCGTACGAGTACTTGCACGATACGAGGAGCCAACTTTAGTTTCGAAGAAAATACTGAGCCCTCCGTTACCCACGCGTGCATCCCCCTTTTCGAATTCTTGCAAATCAGAAAGTTTTATCAAGCAAATGGGTCATTCCCGTTGACATTGATTTTCAGAAAATTGAATTAGATTCCAGACGTGCAGACATAGAAGTATGTATTTAAGACACAAATACATAGATTTCTGGTTCTCGGAGGCCCACGGCTGCCAAAAGTATGTATGCAAACACATACTTTTTTGGAATTGAGGATTCAGAAAATCCTTAGTCACGAGGGTTTGGATTTGTTCTGGCGGCTTGCTGGCACCACCATGTGTTCTCAATATTTGCTGGCGAGAATGCAATTATTTTCTGCTGCTAATTTCAAGCAAAATTCCATATTCCAAAATCAAGCACATGTAGCGCGCCATAATCTAAGATTTTAGATTATATGTCCATACATACTTAATCCCGTATTCATAAATTTGTAAAGTAAGACAGCATAGATTCTATGATGTTTACGGGAATCACCCAACAATAAAGTGTTCTCTATCTTATTCTCTATTTCTTTGAAATATGAGCTCTCCCTCTAGCTCTAATAATCACACCCTCTGTCCAGAATTCACTCCTCTTAACTCTTTCATTTCAATTAGTATCCAAGATCTCCTTCCTGGCACTAGTAGTAGATCTCTTCAACTTCAAGCATTTCTTTATCCAGCAGCAGCTACTTGTTGTTACTGCCAGCTCCTCAATGCGCACAGCTCCTGCTCATCTACAAACTCCTTCAAGATACCAATTATCCAGTCTGTCCATTGTATTATTCATACCTAGCATCAGCATCCTCTTTCCATACTCTGTCTCATTGTTTGCTGAGACTATTTCTGAACCTTTCCTTGTCCGGCTCCTAGCTCAATGTTCTTCTTGGTGGTCTTATGATGGTGCACACCAGGCGATTCCCTGTTCAACATTCCTCCCCTAGAAAAACATCAGTTATTTTTGGTGAAAAATACTATTGCGCATAAAATAACAATTGAGCTTTCTTGGAAGAATGTTAAATTAACGTTCCGAATGTTAGTGTTAACATTCCAAACATTAGCACAGTAGTAGGCCTACTACCTATAATTGGTACTAGCTAGTAGACCCATTGGGGGGCAGGCTGGCAGGCTCGACAGCTGTTCAGCATCTTGCAAGATGTTCCTATGGATCTGATGAAGACAAGCAAGAAGAGCAAGAAAGGAATTGCTCTCAAGTGTTTCAGAGCAAAGATCCCTGGAGCTTGTCAAAGGACCCAGAAGCCCACCATCATCCTTACTGTGGAGGTAGGGGATCTGTGTCTGCCTCCAGACACTACTAGAGGAAGTATCCAAAATCCTAGAAGGTGGATCAATGTCATTGTTCAGCAAATGGGGACCTCTGGTACAGTCTTTGCACACTGAAATAGCTCCTTTGATCCTCTATTCCTTGCTGCTTCCTTTGCTTCATTTGTTGGTATCTTTGCTCCTCTACTCATCACATATTTTTGTTTCTTCTTTACTGTTGGAGGAGGCTTATAACCCACAAATTTACAGTCATTTGGGTTACTAGTGGAGAACCAAGGATGTCAAATATTTTAGTCATTAACATTGTTAAGTCAATCAATTAATGTTTTTTTGGTTGGCCCAGCAGATTTGTGGGTAACTCATGAGTTCTCACAGAAACTCATGGCTTATTTGTGGGTTAACCCAGGAACCCATGTTTTAGAAAGGTGGTGGGTTAGTAAAAATAACCCACATTTCTAAAACAGGGGTTATTGCATTGGAAAAATAACCCATGAAATCATGCTCCTGAATGTTGGATTACAGGGGGGGGGGGCTGCGCACACGTGGGTTCCAGAGAGCCCAGTGCCCTGAAAAAATAGTTTCCTGTTCACTCCACAAAACAAGGAGAAAGAACAAAGACAATTGTTTCTCTTTGTTTAACAGGCAATGTTCTCATTGTTTCTCATTGATAACAAAGACAATAGTGGCTATCATTGTTTCTATTTCTTTTAAGAGAGTGAATAAAGTCTGGTCATTATTCTCCTTGTATTTACAAAATGAAATGATGAGGAAATTCTCCTCATTGCTCCTTGTTGTTGGTGGTGGTCATGGTCATGATCATGGTCAAACAAAAAAGAAGAGGAGAAGCAAAGTTCATGATATTGCCTTTGTGATATTATCTTTGTTTTTTTATGTTTAGACAAAGAAGAGAAAGAATAAGACTGTTCTTGCCTCTCCTCCTTGTTTCTGCTCTTTGTTTTCTTGATGTTTGTGCACAGAGGAGGAATAAAGAGAGTATAACCTTGGCAATACACCCTTTTTTTCTCTTTATTCAAAAATTGAGAAAACCCATGGGAAACCCTGATTTTGGTTGACGACTGTCTTCTCAAGAACTAAAGAAGGATGCTTTAGTATGTGCTATGTAAAGAGGAACTAGTACTAGTAAAGAAGAGCACCCTACTGGTTTCTAGTACTACTACTACTAGTAGTATTCAGGAATTTTCCATATGAGGAACACTTACTAGTACTAGTACTATTAGGAACACCATCACAACAAGGTGAATATGAAAAATGACACTACTAGTCATACCGCCACTACTACTAGTGTCAGCAACAAGAATATGACCACTGTTGGGGGTTGATTCCTTTCAACTGGTGCTTGGCTGGTGGTGCTGGTGCTGGTGCTGGTGCTGGTGCTGGTGAAATCAGCTAGAAGAAGGAGAAGATGAAAAATGGCTTTATGCACCTACAGGGCTAGTACTATAACAAACCTACAACCTGATTAATTTTATCAAATATTGATTCTGGATTTGGATGGTAGTGAGTAATATTTCAATATATCAATATCACTGAGTGGGATAATGCAACGGACCTACGTACCGATGAATCGTTACGTACGATACGAAGCTCCGAAGAAAGGAATGAAGGATCATACCATTCCTACGTACCTATTGTGAGGTATACATCCTATTTACTTGTGCACGAGATTACGTGTACTCTTAGTAGGTGTTAAGTGTGTATGAAAATTGAAATTATAAGATTAGAATTATTCGAAGATTACCAANATTATTCATACCTAGCATCAGCATCCTCTTTCCATACTCTGTCTCATTGTTTGCTGAGACTATTTCTGAACCTTTCCTTGTCCGGCTCCTAGCTCCTCAATGTTCTTCTTGGTGGTCTTAGTACTATGATGGTGCACACCAGGCGATTCCCTGTTCAACATTCCTCCCCTAGAAAAACATCACTTATTTTTGGTGAAAAATACTATTGCGCATAAAATAACAATTGAGCTTTCTTGGAAGAATGTTAAATTAACGTTCCGAATGTTAGTGTTGTTAACATTCCAAACATTAGCACAGTAGTAGGCCTACTACCTATAATTGGTACTAGTAGTAGACCCATTGGGGGGCAGGCTGGCAGGCTCGGCAGCTGTTCAGCATCTTGCAAGATGCACCCAAGATTGGTCTTTTGGATGGTCTCTAGTACAAAAGCTGTGTAGGAACACTGTATAATAGTGGGTGTTCCTACTAGGAGGAGGTTCATTGATGTGGATGAGTTTGGTATGGATATGATGAAGACAAGCAAGAGCAAGAAAGGAATTGCTCTCAAGTGTTTCAGAGCAAAGATCCCTGGAGCTTGTCAAAGGACCCAGAAGCCCACCATCATCCTTAGCTACTGTGGAGGTAGGGGATCTGTGTCTGCCTCCAGACACTACTAGAGGAAGTATCCAAAATCCTAGAAGGTGGATCAATTTCATTGTTCAGCAAATGGGGACCTCTGGTACAGTCTTTGCACACTTCATTGATTGAAAATTCAAGGACATTGAGACCAATCCAGTGCCTGGCAATACTGAAAAGGAAAGGATCTTTGTGTGGGACAATCTAGGCTCCCATCTATTTACTTTGGTGGGTCTGAAGGTTGCTATTAGACTGGATCCTAAACCAACTCTATTCAGATCTATTCCCAGGCCTCCATACCAGCCCAAGTATGGACCTGTTGAATTCAAGATCTGTGATCTTGTATCAGTAGTATCTTGAGAGGCCCGGCCTAATTGGACTACCAGTGATCTTGAAGCAGAAATTTACAGGTAAGCTGGAAGGTCTATCAAAGGGGTTGATGCAACTACCTTAGGTCACTGTGGATACAGTTTGGATGGAAACTAGTATGACAATCAGGCAACAGCAACAACAGCACCTTGTTTGTCTCCAGCAAGCGCGGCAGCTGATTCAGGGAGTCATTGTAATGGACCGGAGGAACCCCTGGAGACTGGCCTTCTTCTAGCAGGTTGGCTACTTTCTGGGCCTATCAAAATTCATCCTTGTGGGGGAGCCTGAATTCCAGCAGTCCCCTACTGGAATAGCTTGCCTTGCAGCTTCTTCTACGGACACTCAATCTATTTGGATGATTCAACTACTAGACCAATTCAATTACAGTTGAGACATACTCAAGAGGGATGGATCCAACCTGCAATCCTTCCCTTCTACAGCAGTACTATTTGTATATGGTTTATCTTTAGTAAGAATCATAGCTACCAAGAGTAGATGCAATAGACTTGAGCAATACCCCAAGGACCAGCAATCCCAGTGTTTGAGTTGTCCTGGTCCTACTACAGTTTGAGAATGTACTGTACTAGCACTTCTAGAATCTAGTTGATCTTTGTTACTACTATGGTGTTTGATATCTAGTACTAGCTTTGCTGGAGGAACTGCTGCTCCCACTTCCACTGCCACTACCAAAGCTGCTCATACTATCATCACTCCTCTTCATCTTCCTCTGAGCCTCAAGAAGTTCTTCCTCCAGTTTTTTCAAACACTTTTCTTTGTTCTGCTTAAATAGCTCCTTTGATCTTCTATTCCTTGCTGCTTCCTTTGCTTCCTTTGTTTCCTTTGTTGGTATCTTTGCTCCTCTACTCATCACGTATTTTTGTTTCTTCTTTACTGTTGGAGGAGGCTTATAACCCACAAATTTACAGTCATTTGGGTTACTAGTGAAGAACCAAGGATGTCAAATATTTTAGTCATTAACATTGTTAAGTCAATCTATTAATGTTTTTTTGGTTGGCCCAGCAGATTTGTGGGTAACTCATGAGTTCTCACAGAAACTCATGGCTTATTTGTGGGTTAACCCAGGAACCCATGTTTTACTAGAAAGGTGGTGGGTTAGTAAAAATAACCCACATTTCTAAAACAGGGGTTACTTCATTGGAAAAATAACCCATGGAATCATGCTCCTGAATGTTTGATTACAGGGGGGGGGCTGCGCACACGTGGGTCCCAGAGAGCCCAGTGCCCTGAAAAAATAGTTTCCTGTTCACTCCACAAAACAAGGAGAAAGAACAAAGACAATTGTTTCTCTTTGTTTAACAGGCAATGTTCTCACTGTTTCTCATTGATAACAAAGACAATAGTGGCTATCATTGTTTCTGTTTCTTTTAAGAGAGTGAATAAAGTCTGGTCACTATTCTCCTTGTATTTACAAAATGAAATGATGAGGGCATTCTCCTCATTGCTCCTTGTTGTTGGTCATGGTCATGGTCAAACAAAAAAGAAGAGGAGAAGCAAAGTTCATGATATTGCCTTTGTGATATTATCTTTGTTTTTTATGTTTAGACAAAGAAGAGAAAGAATAAGAGTGTTCTTGCCTCTCCTCCTTGTTTCTGCTCTTTGTTTTCTTGATGTTTGTGTACAGAGGAGGAACAAAGAGAGTATAACCTTGGCAATACACCCTTTTTTTCTCTTTATTCAAAAATTGAGAAAACCTATGGGAAACCCTGATTTTGGTTGATGCAATGACTGTCTTCTCAAGAACTAAAGAAGGATGCTTTAGTATGTGCTATGTAAAGAGGAACTACTAGTAAAGAAGAGCACCCTACTGGTTTCTAGTACTATTACTACTATACTAAGAATTTTCCATATGAGGAACAGTTACTAGTACTAGTACTAGTATTAGGAACACCAGCACAACAAGGTGAATATGAAAAATGACACTAGTACTAGTCATACCGCCACTACTACTAGTGTCAGCAACATGAATATGACCACTGTTGGGGGTTGATTCCTTTCAACTGGTGCTTGGTTCTTGGTGGTGCTGGTGCTGGTGCTGGTGCTGGTGCTGGTGCTGGTGCTGGTGCTGGTGCTGGTGCTGGTGCTGGTGCTGGTGCTGGTGAAATCAGCTAGAAGGAGAAGATGAAAAATGGCTTTGTCATGTACAGCAGGGCTACTACTATAACAAACCTACAACCTGATTAATTTTATCAAATATTGATTCTGGATTTGGATGGTAGTAGTACTATGACAAAAGTGCTGCACAAAAAGAACAATTGAAAGTGCCCAAATATTGAACTTGTTGTTTCACTCATGCTGTACTATTAGTAGTAGTAGTAGTACTAGTAGTACTAGAGGTGCTATTAAGACACCTATTATGGGACCATTGAAATGGTAGGCGTACTGTGACGCAAGAAGATATTCGAAGGTAATCGAATGGTGTCAACGTCACTGTAACAACGATGTTCTTCGTCGCTACAAAATACCAAGAATTTGCCCAATCAAAACGCCCAGATTTTCTTCTCTGATGTTCCAAATAAAATCCTACTGGTATGGGACCAAAGTTCGGACCAATCACATCTAATCACAATACAATGAACTCATGTTCATCGACATACTTCGGTACCAAGGAAAAACCGATAAGTAGTAAAAACATACRGTACCTMGTACSGTACTCGTGCTCTTACGGTAGGGTACAACTATTTTCCATGGATACTACGAGTACGTACGGGAGGGAAAAGTGATTCTCGAGGCAATAGGCAATTGCTTTGTAATTTGGCCAAAACCATCATTTTCTCAAATCATCATGTTGTCGCAACTCAAGTCGAGAGAGATAGCACCTGCTCCGATGGAACCATCGAAGCAGGAACCTGAGAGTGGTGACACGAAACATGAAAAGGTTGGAGAAGGAGTTGACCTTGGTTTACAAGCGGCGAAAATGGGTGTATGCGACGCATTGTGTTCGTTGGCCAACAGCGCCACAACTCTGCACCCAACAACAATACGGACACCTGCTGCAACTCATCTTGCAACGAATTCGATGTCCGTTTCCGTTCCGGGCAGCCAACTCCGAATGCACGGCTTTCTTCCTCCTCCTGCCATGGTTCCTGCAGTACTTCCTGCTGTTCAGCAGCCTCCACAACTGATAGCTCCAACCACCACAATTTCTTCGGGTGCTAACACGACTACGATTACTGCGAGTAAAATTACTAGTAGTGGGACTAGTAATGGGAAATCTTCTATGAAAGAGAAGGCTTGCCCAAAACAACATCAACTTCCCTTATTTTTGAGCAGTAAGTGTTTTGTGATTCCGTTTCGAAACATGATTCAATASAAAAAAAGGAATCCTGGATTGAAGAATTGGTTTTTCAGAATCGATTTTTCGTTCGCATTCCAGAATGTTCTGGAAGAAACTTTCGCGCATTCGTCTACATTCGTTCGTCGTGCGTATTTCGGACTCACCAAAGAAATTTCCAGAAAAATCCGTCATACTAGTACGAGTACCTGTAGTTGACATCTCCGAGAATTTCCTTGGCGAATGAACCAACTGAAGAAGGCAGAAAATGAATCATCATTATTGTTGTTTTCGTTATTGCACCGTGCGGTACTGTATTCTTTCGATATACGACATGAATCGGTGGTATCTACGCATCATTTTCGTAAACHTATGTACAGCGTTGACTCGAATGATGCGACAGGCATCATATGTCCTCAGAACAGATGACTTTTCTCAACTTCACCTCTTCCCCTTATTCATCGATTAGAAACATACCACATGATAGATCGATGCGATCCAGACATTGCGACTTGGTCGCCTRCGGGAGATAATTTCGTTGTGAAAAATGTCGAAAAGTTTGCCAGTGCAGTTCTGCCGATGTATTTCAAACACAGTAACTTTTCAAGTTTTGCCCGACAGTTGAACTTTTACGGCTTTCGGAAACTCCGTTCCGATCCCATTCTAACCAACGACATTGATCCTCAAACTGCAGCCTATGTTCGCTTTTATCACGAAAAGTTTCAAAAGGGACGACCGGAACTTCTTCACAGCATCAAGCGGGCGACAAAGTCTGACCAGCAATCGAAGGACGATGTTGACGATCTCAAGTCGCAGGTGTTGAAGCTGAAACAGTGCGTCGTYGACATGTCAACGCAAATGGAACGAAAACTCTCTGAAATAAACGAAGAAAACACTCGTAGAATGAGTTACTTGACGGCACATTACGAGAAGCTCGCAGCCTTAGTTTCTCATCTTCTGCAACAGCAACAGCAACAGCAACAGCACCAACGATTTCCCAAGCTGCCCCCCCAGCATTTACCTGCAATCCATCCACCACAGCCGCCATCTTCTTCCGAGCAGCCACAAGATGCACCAACCCCCCCACTCCCTCCAATAGTTGAGACCATGAACGCAGTCCCAACGACAAGCAGTACGACGACGTCCGTCAGTACAAGCGGAAGTGGGGGATTATCCACAMCCCATACTTTATTCACTCCTAATGTGTCCTCTGAGTCCTTGTCTTCCAATATCTCTACAGTYCCATCTCATGTAGGCGGTTCTGCACGTGTTGGACAGCGGCAACAGCAAAAAATGGAATCGCTCTCGCAAGTAGTCGCGATGAGTTTGATGGCAACTGGAGATGGAGGAATTCCACAGCAATTCGTTACGCCGGACAGATGTGCACAAGGTTATACATTGCCGAAGAACCTTGCATTGATAACACAGAATTTGGAATATATAKCCGAAGAAATGAAGAAGAATGAAAAGACAGTAACCGCTGCTTCAACACAAAATAGTGTAGCATCGAAACATGCCTCAAATGGAATGAAGRATATCGGGCGAAGACTTGCAGCTTCACTGCTGAACGGAGATTTCGACAGTGTCCAACGATTTCTTCTGGCGGATGAATCAAAAACGATATCACCACGAGTCGAGGTTGATACGACGACGACAAAACGAGCAGCTTCGGAAAGCATTCCGTCATCCGAGCCGCCGTCCTCGCGGTCGAGAATAATATAATTTCGTCCATAGATGATGAGGATACTACACTTTGTACTGTTATGGATGCAATCTATTCTTTCGTGCTTCATAAATAGTCAGAGAAAACGATTGCAATAGATTGATTCAAGCATAATCAATATTCGACCTCCTTGTGCTTTTGGGAGTGGCTTTTGACGATATTTGCACAAGAMGTAAACCAATAATCCTTTAGGAAAGCCGATATGGAATTTGAAGATATGTACATCCTGTCACCAASGGAATCCAGCATCACGCGGGCTAGGCCACTGCTCATTCAATTTTATTGCTKGTGTTTTTATTCTTCTTGGATCAATAGCTTTTATTCAGTTTTCACAGTTCAGGAACAAAATGTCTTAAGCACTCTTCTTTTTCAGCAGCTTTTCATTTAGTAGAAGAGAGGCTTGTTTACAAGTGAATGAGATGATTAATAATTCAAAAGATCATAATCAATTTTAAAAATTTCAAYGAAAAGATTCTATTCTGAGTRTTAGTATTAGTAGTACCAGCAGYTGCATAATCATTCATTTCTTGCTGTTTACTACCTTTCACCACGACCCACAGTTTTCACAACCCCTTTCCCCTAAAATCTCAATTGTTCCCTGAATCAGCTCCCTTTTTAAACCCTAAAAGCAATCAGTACCTTCATTATGACTCACTAGAATAGGGCCTGTCAGGAGGTACTAATACTAGTACCAGTACTTCCTCCACCAGTCCCCTAGTATGAGTGTCCAGTTTGCACCTTTACTACTACTGGATTAAGCCCAACAATATATGGCCGATTTGAACGGTTCTTTTTTTGTTTTAGTAATCTTGCCCAATAGTATCCCTATTAGACTCGTAATGCTAGCAGTGATGGAATAAGCCTTCAAACACAGCTTTTTTTGGCATATGAATGTGATTTCACAGTCAGTTGCATTCCAGTGCTGGTCATTTTGATGTGGCATTTTTGAGGCTGTAATTCACATTATTTTTGGTAACTTTCTTCTTCTACCGGTCATTCTTGTTCAAAAGAGGTGCACGAGACCATTGTCAATGCAAACTTTAGTATGCTCCTGTGTTAATAGACGCGTGAACTGAAGCTTGTAGTCATATGACAAACCTGGTGAGCAAATAGACTAAGAAGAGTATATAATTGATACTCCGACCGCACAATGGCAAGACATCGTGGCCGAGTGGTCTAAGGCGCCAGATTTAGGCTCTGGTCTTCGTTGGCGCAGGTTCGAATCCTGCCGATGTCACWTTTTGCACGCGGCCGCAAGTGTGAATGCGTTGCCCCCGATTTTTTAACTTCACTCCAAACCGAACAAACGGTACCGTACGATTATGCCGAATCATACTGTAGTACGGTACGAACCGAACGATTCGAATAAGAAGCTTTTTTTTTCTCAACTCAATGGATGCAAAAAGATTGTTTTCGTGCAATCTTCGGTGTCTTMAACCGTTTGTCTGCGAATGGCGCAATCCAGGTCTCGACGCTGTCCACGGAATCAGCTGTGAGGGTACAGCGTGGTGGCTCTACACATGATAAGCTGGAAAATMRTASAAGTCAACAAAAGATAACGTGGTCACGAAAGAAAACTATGCTTTATGCTAYTCTAGATCCTTCCTCTCGGTAGTTGCGTGTCGCYTCACCGTTCGTCGTCTTCCTCCTCGGCAGCAACAAGACTCAGCTCGATTTCTTCCGTGAGCGACAAGGGCGACGGCGGTCTCCCGCTGTTCTTTCCCTTCTTCCCACCCCTTCCGCTCCCGACCTTTTTCTTCAGGTCGGCGTTTCGGTTTTTCCACAACCCGCCGTACCGGTAGTGCGGGTGGGTCGCCGAGACCCCGTCGGGGACGCCCCCGCTCACCCTCGGCCAGCACCTCCCGCAGACCATCTTGTAGGTTTGCGTCTCGTCGACGGTGCACCTCACCAGCAGATCGACGGGTTTCGAGCAGAGATCGCACGGCTTGCGCCCCACCTCCCTTGGGGCTATGCCCATGCGCTTGAGCTTTCGGGCCTGCTTCTGGGCCTTGACGGCCTCCTTGCGCTGYTTTCGCAGCGCGGCCTTGTGATCGAGGGGCTCCGTCTCTCCGGCCTCGCCGGCSRGCGAACAAGAGGCGGAGACAAGGGAGTCGTCGTCYTCGCTTCCGCAGAGSCGTTGCGTTTGTTGTTGCTGTTTTGCCATTTGCCGTCGCTTCGCGTTACAGCTCTTGCTGCAGGTCGTGACCTCGTCCCAGACGCGTTCCCATTTTTTTCTCCAGGTAAAGGGACGGTTGCAGACCACACAGACCTTGGACGGCAAATTCTCCTTGGCGACCGTCTTTCCCTTTTTGTTCTTCATGGAGAGCAACCGGGTGGATGTTGTTCTGCAGGAATCGTGCTTCGAAAGGACAAGGGGCGGCCCGAGCCTGCCAACGCCAACGCCAGGGGTGCCCCGGTGTCCTTCGATGCGCCCGCGGGAAAGGAAGGTGGTCTYTGCCCTGTTCGGAGCGGAGGAAAACGCGGCAACCGCGGCGGGCCGAAACGCGCGGAGGCCGTGGATGCTGCTGCTGCTGCTGCTTCCGAGGCACGCCACCGCTGCGAGGAGAGTGGCGATATTGGGGGGAGAACAACGGCGTGGGGGCGGAATGGTGGCGTGCGTCCGTGCCGGCAGTGCTCGCGGTCTGTTCCGGGATTGGTCTGGTCCTGGTCTGTTCCGGGATTGGTCTGGTCCTGGTCTGGTCCTGGTCTTGGTCTCTTTCCTCGGTGGGCTCCCGCGACAAGTTTCTTGGGTGGCTTTTGCTTGTTGTGCCGTGAACCTTGCGGCGATCGAGAAAAAGAAGTGCCAAACGAGCAAAATAGTAAGCGTACGAGAATKACGTACTCTTCCTRGGGATTGAAGGTGTTCCGAGTGCCGCTCTTGTCAGCGAACTGTTTTGCGGAAAGAGACCACCATAACCGTGGTACCGGTACAGAAGGATGAAAAGAAGAAAAAGCGATGCTGTGTTTGTCGTGTGGACTGTGAATTGCGAGTGAGTCAGGGTACGAGTACTTGGTACGGGTACTCGTGCATACTATTGGAAGAAGGCAAGAGATTTTATTGTGATCTGTGATTTGTGACACAGTAGTTTATGCATGAGTACTCGTACGTATCGTATGTAAAGTACGTACAAGGATTAGTACAAGTCGATTACAATACTACCGTACCGTACGTACTTGTCGAGTACGTASCGTAGWTTATSCGTTGGAAGTTACGCCAAGCAAAGACACTCCCGCACTAATCACAAAAACAAACATTTTCGTTGGGATAGTACGTATGTGCCGTATGTACGGTGTACGTAGTAGGTGTGTATTTACGTAGTACTGTAGCACTCATAGGCCCTCGGTTTTCGGTCAAGCGTCAAGATGATCGATAGCTGGTGTCAGGTTTCGTTCGTAGTAGTCGTACGCACGTACTTCTATTCTGAATCATCGCAGTCTTAGAATTCGTACGAGTACTACGTACCGTAGTACCGTACGACTTTCGAATCATTGGTTCGACGGAAGGAAGGAAAAGACGAGATCACAGGAAACCAAAGTGAATGGACAGCAGCAGCAATCGATCTGTTGGCTGGTATGAACGAGACATGTCCCATGTGCCCCCCCTGCACTCCCACACAGATTTGAGTTGATGGTATTGTTGTTGACGCTGGTAGCACCGACATTATCATCGACATCGATCTTCTGACAACGTAACGGAATACGGCAAACAACCATCGGATTCCAATTCTCTGTTCCGTTCCGTCCCATCGACACTTGCAGACACTTGCAGACGCAGACGCAGACGCAGACGCATACGCATACGCATACGCATACGCATACGCGTACGCATACGCATACGCATACGAAGAAAGACAGCGCCATGAAGGAGCGGACCAAGGGACTCCTCATCATGCTCGCGGGGATCCTGGCCATCTCTCCCGACGCCGTCCTCACCCGGTACCTCGGCGAGGGGGGATCGGATCCGTGGACGACCGTCTTCTGGAAGATGGCCTTCGCCGCCCCGTTCTCGCTGGGCTTTGCCGTCTACGAAGCGGGCGGCCCGAGGAAGCTCTGGGCCTCGGTGCTRGACGCGAGGGTCTACTACGCGCTGGCCATGCCCCTRCAGGCGGCGGTGGACACCTGCTTCGTGCTGTCCTTTTTCTACACGACGGCGGCCAACGCCCTGCTGCTCATCAACCTCAACCCGCTGTGGTGCGCGATCCTGGGCCGCTTTTTGCTGGGGGACGTCCTGCCGAGGCGGACCTTTGTGGCGCTGKCCCTGTCCCTGGGGTGCATCGCGATCATCTTTGTGCCGGAGATCCTGGGAAGGAACGTTCCCGGCGGAGGAGACGACGACCCTGGCTACGGCGAAGACGTCGGCGTCGACGTCGACTATTACGACGTCGACTACGATCCGGGGGACGCATGCGGAAACTCCACGAGAGCACGATTGCTCGCCGGCACGAGCGAAAACAGCAACCTGCAAGAGTCCTCTACCAAGGGAAACGCGATTGCCTTTGCCACGGGCCTTGGCCTCGCCGCCTACATCACCCTCGTCCGGCACGGAAGCACGAGGGGGGAACGCAGCAACACCAACGCCAATGCCAATGCCAGCGCGAACGCAAACGCAAACGCCAATCCTTCGCAAACCAGCGATCCAGCGAAAGAAGACGGGGCCAAGCCCCTGCCGCTTCCGGACGCCCCGAAACAGCCGGCCAACCTCATCGGTTCCACCGCGGGGGGCGTCCTGATCGCCATGGTGGTCAGCCTGATCGTCAAGCGCGGGAGGGTCCTCCCCCRTGCCTGGGAGGAGGCCGCCTGGAAGTTCTGGCTGGTCAGCATCGCCCAGGGGGCGAGCGTCGGGGCCCTCTTTGTCGCCATCACGATCGCCCCCCGGATGATCACCGGGGCCGAGATCGGCCTCTGCGTCCTCCTGGAGGCCCTGCTGGGCCCCCTCTTTGTGTACCTGGCCTACGGGGACGCCCCGTCGGGCTGGACCGTCCTGGGGGGCTCCCTCCTGCTSGGGGTCCTGGCGGTCCACGAGGCCCTGCCCCTCTTCGAAACCGCGGCGGCCGTCGTGGTGCGGACCTCGGTCCGGCTCCGCCGGTCGTTGCTGGGAAACGCCGCTGCCGGGGAGGACGCTTCGGGGGACGGCAAAGGCGACGGCAAAGGTCCAGGCAAAGCCGGAGACGAACCGGGACACGCCGCGGAAGCCTCCCAGCGTGCGGTGGCCCCCGGCTCCGATGGGCCTTCTACCATTACTGCCAGCCCAAGGGGGGCGGAACACTCCGAATGCTAGGTTGGTTGGTTGGTTGGTTGGTTTCGTGCTGTTGCGCGATAGGGTCCGACCTCCTTTCGGGCAGCGGAACCCGCCAAAACGAGAGCAAGGCAACCGGGGCAGGCAACAAGCATCCCCCGAAACGCCTCGGAGGCGACGCCTGCCAACTCCGCGTGCTTTGGTGCAGGGCGAAGCCGGTGCGACGGAAAACCACCGAGCTCGAAATCGCCGGGAAAGGGAAGGACGTCCAAAAAAAGGACGCAGGGGAATCTCTTCCCCCGAGATTCGGCGGTGCGCACGAATCCACGCATTTGTGGATCGCCGCTGCGCCACCATCCCATGCACGTTGCGTGCCGCTAACGCTAGAGGTTAACATAACGATTGCCGATTCGAAAAGAAAGTGTAGGTTTCAGGACCGAGGCATGGTGCCAAAACACACCGTGCTCCTGCGGAGTATTTGCGATTTGATCACGTCCCGCTAGAGTGAAGCGAAGGCTAGCAAGTGTTGTATTGAATTGAATCGAAAGCTAACCCACGACAACCTTCACGAATTGAGCGACAACTGTTACTGTGTATCTATTATCCCATTGGTTAGAAGTAGACGAAAGAAATTGTAGAATGAATGCAGCTCTTCCTGTTGGAGTTATTTGTTATTTCGACTCGTGCTATTCTTGATTTACAAGATCTCCGCTTTGGTTGGTGGCTTTGGTACTCTATCGGTGTTTCCGCGACGACCTGACTGGAATATGGGGATTCTCTTCACCCATGGTCAGAGATACGAAGGGTTCACGGATACGTGCGGCAGCTTGTAGGATACAAATTCGAAATTCACCTACCTCGCACGGGCACCAGAGAAAGGAGTTTTCCCAGCAGCGGGCTCGTCGGTTGGTCTTGGCAAGAAACGACGGAGACCACGGACCCAGCGCCGACGCCACCGCGACACAAGATCCTCGCGGTTCTTCCCAGCACCTTTGCCGGACCGTTCGATACGATCACGACAATCGTGGTTGTGACAAGCATTGTTGTTTGTTTGTTTGTTTGTTTGTTTGTTTGTTTGTTTGTTTGTTAGTACAGTAGTTAGTAGTTGGTTAGTCCGCGGCCTGGTAGCACGGTTCCCACCGGGACCCTTCCCCGCCGCTCCCGGTCGTTTCGTCGTCGTCCCCCCCAAAGAGCTCGTAGTTCTCGCGCTGTTCGGGAAGCGTCCCCCCATTGCCCGGGCAAGTGCCCCTTCGGTCCCACGCCGCTCCCAGGTTGCGCATCAGGACCAGCGGGGACCGCAAGGTTGTGCGCGCTTCCCAAGGCTGCCTCCCTCGGTGCCCTTCCGTGCCCGCTGGGAGGCAGTCCGGGGCGGCCCGGAGGGGCCTGGTGCGGAGGGACCCCCTTGCCCCTGGTTTCTCCCYGCCGTAGGCGCCGACGTACCAGCGGGCGGCGTCCGACCGGAGCAGGAAGGGGTCCTCCTCGCACTGGCGGAGGACCGGCCCGAGCATTGCGGGGGAGGAGAGCCACCCCAGAATGGAGGGGGACGCTCGGAAGGTGTCCGCTTTGCTTCGGGCGTTGTAGAACTCGTCCACCAGGAGCCGGACCAGCTTCAGCTGCTGGAGCGGGGTTTCTTCGTCGCCGAGCATGCGGGCAAAGAGGGCTTTCCCGTCCCTAAAGGTGGCCTCGTCCATCGTTTCGCAAGAAGAGACCAGCGGGGAATCCCTTCCCCCGGCAACACACCTCGAGGGCTCTTGCGAAAGCAGGGGGAGCAGCCGGGAGAGGACGCGGAGAAAGCGGGCCGCGCAGAAGAGGGCCCCCTTTCCGGGCCCGATCTCGTTGCTCGGCGATGCGGAAGGACCCCACCTTCCGCCCTTTTCTTGGTGGGGGGAGAGGAGGTGGCGCCTCCACTTTTCCACCAGGCAGCGGGAGGTCTCCGCGACAAAGCCCGAGAAGGCCCGCTTGTCCTCGCCGGCGAGGGCTTCCAGGAAGAACGGGCCGCTTCCCGCTTCCCGGTGCAAGCCGCATTCCTCCAGCAGCACGTCCAGCAAGCGAAAGCGATGTTGGACACGAATGGCGTCCCCGTCGCCCTTTTGCGGTCGTGGTGGTGGCTGCTGCTGATGCTGCCTCCGCTTGGTTTCGAACCGCCGTGCTTCTAGAGAAAGGACTCCCCCAAACCCCGTGTCCAGGACCTCGGCGAGCCACTCCACGGCACCGGACGATCGAACCACAACGGGGAGTCCCTCCCGCCCTAAGGTCTCTTTCGTGGTGCCGCTGGCGGCACCCTTTCCGCGATCGGCCAGGGTGCCGCAGCGCGAGAGGAACCGGATCCCGAACGAGGCGCGGCGCACCAGGGCATCGAACACGGACGAGGGAGGCGGGTCTCGCTTTGGCACCAGGGTCCGTGGGTGGTCCCACGGGTCCCTTTCGGCAGAGATCAGGCAGGCCAGGGTGTCTGCCGCGAGCCGACAGGGAGGATCGCATCCGCCAGGGTTGTGGTCTGGTTCGCTGTCTGGCAGCGGTTGTTGTTGTTGTTGTTGTTGTTGTTGTTGTGATTGGTTTCGTTGCTGCTGTGATTGGTTTCGTTGCTGCTGTGATTGGTTTTGTTGCTGCTGTGATTGGTTTTGTTGCTCTTGTTGCTGCTGTTGCTGCTGCTGCGTGCGGCAACCGGCACGGTGGCCCAGAACAACGCCCAGCAGGGCATCGGACAACCGGTCGTGGATCTCCAGGGGCGTSGAAGGGTCGGCGACGAGGGAGATCCACCACCGGAGCATTCCCGGTGGAATTGCCGGAGGGTGGATTGCGGCTTCGACCTTGGTTGTGCTTGGGGTTTGGGAGGTTGTTGTTGCTGCTGCTGCTGCTGCTGCTGCGCCGCCGACCTTGTCGGACAGGCTCGCCGCCATCGCCGGGAGGTACCCGGAGGGATCCGCCCCCACCAGGGACCTTGCCACCACCAGGCACGGGTCCCCCTGCGGTTCCCCCTGCGGTTCCAAGGGTCCTCCGCGACCGTCCCCCTCCAGGAGGCGATCCACCATGGCATCGGTCAGGCCCCTGGTCAAGAACCGGTCGGGGCCGCTTCTGCCCATTTGCTCCCTGTCCCTGTCGCGGTGCTTCTCCAGGACGCCCCGGAGGAACCACGGGGAGGATTTCGGGGTGTAAAAGCCGGAGGTTTCGACCCTTTCGCACAGGTCGTCGAGGACCGATGCGTACGGGAATCCGGGGGTTCTTGTGGCGTGGCTCTTGCCGTTGCCGCTGCCGCTGCTGCTGGCAAGAGAGGGAACCCCGCTCGCAAAGGGGGTCGACACCACCGTGTCAAACATGGCGGTGGGTGCCCCCGGAAGAGCCTCCGCGGAGCTCTCCGGTCAGGGAAGGGAGGGCGGGGGCATTCGCCGGAGGATTCCGAGTCGAACAGGCTTCTCGTCGCGCTTAACGAGACCACGAACCGGGGAGCTGGGGCTGGGGCTGGGGCTGGGGCTGGGGCTGGGGCTGGGGCTGGAGTTGTGTAGTTTTGTGTTGTTTGGTGTTCCTCCCGTGTGACGTTCTGTAGTGCTTGCCCCAGACAATTCGTACCCGAGTGATGTTGGCGTGATTCTGTTCCCCGCAGCGCTGTTTTTGTGCAAGGCTCTCGGCGTGGTCCAATTCGTTGCCTGAGGGCTGTTCAGCGGGGGAGCGATGAACAATCATTTTTGAAACAGTACCGGTACGTACTCGTACTGGTACCTGTACTTTGGCGTACACAGTACCGTATTATGTTCGTACTATCGCATTTACCGGTACAGCACTGCTCCTGTCATTTTTCATTTTTCCAGTCGTGCAGAGGCATCGGTGTTGGAGCGAGTTGAGTCGAGACAGTCGATTCGATTGGTCTGCTTCGGGGGCAGTGGAAGTCGAAGGTGTCATCGCACGCCACCACCAGCAATGAGTTATATATGCTGGCATCTCATTCCCGTAACTTTATTGTTTTACCATGTTTCTTATAGTTCAAAACCCTACCGGCTCTACGACTAAAAAGATGAGTATACCATGTTTCTTCAAATTCCACCCCCCCAGACCCCCCCTCCGCTTTGCGAACCAATTACAGTCAAAACTGTTTTAGTCTTTTTTTTAATGTTTCGACTTCCATGATTCAGTAGAGATTCAATTGATTCGGTCGATGCGAGTTTAGTCCAGTCGAGACAGTCCAGTCGAGACAGTCCAGTCGAGACAGTCCAGTCGAGACACAGTCGCATGCCCTTCGAACACAGACGGCGTCGGTTCCGCTCGGGGGCCTAACAAACGACAAACGACAAACGACACGGGGCAGAGCAGACCTCGCGGAACGATGGTGTGGTGGGATCGTACCGTTACCCGTAGATAGTTACTTACGTACAATAAAGTACTGGTGGTACGTACCACCTTCGAAGAGTAGTAGTACGGGGACTTCGGGAAAACGTACGAGTACGTCCCGTACGGTACGTACTACGTACCGCCCGGTTCCAAGTTTTGACATGTAAAGCAACGGGTCGTCCATCGAAACATTCGAAGACGCTACAATAGTAAATCGCGGCAGTGATGGGAAAGAACTCCGAAAACTCCTTCTCCCCATCACGAATGAAAAAAAAAACCAAAAAAAAACGATCTTTTGGCAACCTCGGGAGTTCGTGCCGAACAATTCACAACCGCATCGTGCTGCATCGCATCACTTACCGAGACCCGTCGAGACGAGCCGTTTGCGAGACTCTTGACTGCCTTCTATTTCTGCAGTAGAATCTTAGAGCGGAGGGCAATACCCTACGAATCAAACACCAAGCAACAAACAAGCTTGTTCTCTAGTTCTCTCATTAGTACAGTATCTACTTCGTATATATATATATATTTATATATATCCCTCTCTTTGACACACACACTCGCAGACGCAAAACAGCAAGCAAGCAAGCAAGCAAACAAACAAACACTACTCACCCACCCACCCAACGTCCGACCGAGATGAAGGCCTCGCCCGGGGGATGGCAGTGGCAGTGGCAATGGCGGCGGTGGGCCGCAGCGGCCGCCTGCTGGTGGCTCGCCTCCGGGCCCGGAGGGCCTTCCACCCTCGCCTGGGCACCGGGGCCGCGAGGAAGGAACCAGCGGGCCGCAGGCGCAGCTTCAACCGCAACGTCAACGTCAACGTCAACAGCAACGTCAACCGTGCGGTTCGCCACCAGCTACGGAGAACAATACGCGGCCTTTGCCAAGATGCAGCAGCAGCTGCAGAACCAGAACCACCAGCAGAACCAGCAAACCACGCCAAAGAACGAAGCAGAATCTCCCGGAACCAATGCCGTTGCGGAGCCTGGAAATCCAGAAATTGGCAACAAGAACAATGACAACAACAGCAGCAGCAAGAGCGACAGCAACAGCAAGAGCCAGCTCGGCTACGAAGAACAATACGCGGCCTTTGCAAGGATGCAAGCCCCGCTGCCCGACCCGCCAAAACCAAAACCGCCAATCCCCGGGAGCGTCCACCGCAGGCCCGCTGCGGGTGCGGGTGCGAGTGCTTCTGTTGGTGCCACATCGAAGGCGACCCCTGCCCGGAACCGCGAGGAGGAAGCAAGGCTCGAGAAGGCCTTTCTGGAATTCATCTCCGCCGGATCCTCCTACCAGTCGAGGGCCGTCCCGCCCCCGGAGGCAAGGGTCGAGAACTACCTGCACGCCATGTACTCGCAGAACCTGTCGACGAGGCTCGGCTTTCGGGACCTCGAACCCCAAGCAAGACAGCCCGTCGACGAAACAGAAACAAGCACAAGCACAAGCGCAAGCACAAGCACAAGCACAAGCACTCCTCCCTTGGAGGACCGGAACGAGATCCAGAACCGCAAGCGCAACCGGAACACCCCCAGGGACACGGACGACACGGACGGCGAAAGCCCAAAAACAAATGGCGGCGTGGGTCCCTTGCCCCAAGCCGGACCGGACGCTGCTCCGAGCGGGCGAGAGATGTCCGCCTTTGACTCCCGGATGGGCGTGGACTACCTCTCTGCTCCCGGAAAGGCGGAAGGCCCGTCTCTGCTGCCGTCTCCGACGTCGTACCTGGAGATCCTGGGGACCGACTTTTCGCTGGGGGAACGATCCACCCCGCGGGCCGCAACCTTTGCTGCTGCTGCTTCTGCTGCTGCTGCTGCCACCGGATCGATGCCAGCGGGTGCCCGCGAGGGTTCTGCCCCGGTGGTCCTTCCACCCGGTGGAGCCGGGAGCGAGGAGGCGATCCTTCGACCCGCGCTGTTGCCCACGGCCGGCGAGGAACCTGCTGCTCGATCGGTTCGTGCAGAAGCAGATGCAGATGCAGATGCAGATGCAGATGCTGCTGCCAAAGGCCCGGAGGAAACAGAGGATTCCTTTCGCAACCCGGACCCAATCACCAAGGTCGGAGACACCACCACCACCATTACTCCTGAACCCTCCGACGAACCAACGGAAATGGACCGGTCCTACACGATCGAAGTCCGCATCGAAACCACCTTTCCCTCGGACGTCTCGGTCGATCGGGCCGTAGAGGGCTGGCTGGAATTTTGCTGGGCGAGGGGCGGCGGAATCGTGGTTCCCGCGCAGGCCGATGCAACGCCCCCGCGAAACGAAACCGACAAGGAGCGAGAGCCGGGAGCGCAAAGGCCCGCGGAAGGGATCCCCACGGTCCGGGAACTCATCGTCCCGCTCGGGATGAAGCAGGAACTGGTCCCGACGACCAAGGATTCCCCCGCAACGGCTTCCAACCGCTCGTCGGCCGAGACCAAAACCAAAACCATCCGGCGGGAGGTCGTCTCCTATCGGACCACCCAGCGGGGATTCTTTTGCCGGGACATGGTCCCGAATTCGCACGAGGGAAGGGTGGAATTCATCGGGGCACCCTACACCTCCACAAGGATGATATGGGTAGAAACCTTTCGCATCCAGAAAGACGACGGTGTCGGCAGCGAGGACGAGGAAACAGAAACCCCAGAGGGGCAACAAACACCAACCGAAACGGACGAAAACGGCTTTGGATTCGTCTTTACCACCAAAACCATCATCGACGAATACTCCAAGCAGCTGCTGGAATCCAATCCCGGCCTGCAATCGATGCTCGCCAAGGAAAACCTCTGGGGCTCCTGGTCTCAGTTCCAGCTGAAAACCGCAACGCACAACCTCATTGCCTACCTGGACAAATCGATGCCGACCATCGAGCACGTCGAAAAAATGCCCCCCGGCGTGGGTCCGGCAGAAGCCATGGAGGCGTGGTACGATTACTACTGGCGCAGGGGAGGGGGAGCCATTGCCGTCGTGCCCGCCCCCGGAACCGAGAGCGGGGGCAGCGGCGGYAGCAGTAGCACCAGCAGCGATCTGCGCTGGGTCCTCCCGTCCGCCCTGGAAGAAGAGCTCCTCTCGCTGGAATTCGACCACCCGGCGTCGGAATCGGGAGGCATCGAGATCGACGGGGAACCGGAGGCCGAAACCGAGATCTCCAAGGCGGTCTACCGAGTCAACAACCCCAACCTCCTGACCTTCCCCGTGCACTACCACCGGGCAACGGTCACCTTTGTCCGGGAAACCAAAACCACACCGACCCAGCTCGTTTGGAAGGTGCAGGTGCAGCCCTACCGCAAGTTCATGGCCGGGAGCGTGGAGTTTTGGACCAAGAAGGGCATCGTTCTGGCCTCCAAAAACCTCAAGCGCTACCTCGAGGACCGCCAGCGGAAACAAAGGAAGCAGGAAATCAAGGAGCAGCTCAAACGACTGGAGGAGGAAACCCGGGCCCTCGAAGAARCCAGGGAGGAGGAGGAGGACTGGATCGTGGACGACCTGCTCGCGTCCCACGAGGACCTGCGGGCCTTTCTGGGGGGCCCACGCGGCGGGGGCCGCGGCGAGGCGGAACGAACCTTGGATCCACCCTCTCGGCGCGATCCGGAACCGGCGGGGCCGCCGGGAGGCGGTGGCAACGGCCGTTCTCGCGAAAGAATGCCGCCGGTGCAAGATGCGGAAGCGTCGCTGCTGCGGCAGGGCAGCGACGACAACGACGACGACGACGACGAACCAGAAATCTCTCCCAAGCGGGACGCGGCTCCCCCTTTTCTTCGCGAGAGAATCCCGCCGGTGAAAGGTGCGGAACCGGCAGGGCCGCAGCGAGGCAATGGCAATGCCACTTCTTCCGAGAGGACCACAGCTCCCCCTTTGTGCCGCGACGGAGTCCCGCCGGTCAAAGATACGGGAAAAACACCGCTAGAGCAACCTTCCCGTCGAGACGGAATCCCGACGGCGAAGGACTTGGAAGCGACACGGCTGCAGCAGGGTGATGAGGACGGCATCACTCCCGGAGAAACCACTCCTCCCCCTTTCTTTCGCGACGGAACCCCGCCGGTGCAAGCRCCAGAGGTGCAGACACAAGCGTCWAACTCCAAACGCCATGGCAACGACYGCGAAAATTACCAGGAAACGMACGTTCGGCCTGCAGCGGAAGATSGGAGCGAGCMGGAACCACGRTTTCGAGCGGATGCACCTCCTTCACTCTTTCACGAYGTGACCCGCAGCGTCTCAAACAAGGGCGAGATCGACATYGAGAATCACAGGAGGAMAAGCCRMAAKGGGAATCGGTCCCCCGTCGAGAATCAACAAACGGAAMGCAGYCCATACCAAGAAGCACGCAAGACAACTCCAATTTATCACTCGGTGACCCGCGATATTCGTCGGGAAGGAACAAGGAAGATCGACAACGAAAAGGAGGACGAGATCCGTACCAAACAAAGCAACAATGGGAGCAGAAAATCCCCAATCCATAACGACGAAACGAAACGCAACCGGCCACGATTCGAGGAGCAAACCAAGAAGAAGCAAAGCCCCTACGTCAGGGTACGCCCAACCGCTCCGATTTATCACACGGTGWCCCGCGATGTGCGTGGGAAGAAGCAACCGGTCATTCTTCCGATGCACGAGTCCGGAGGAGAAACCGGATCCATGTTTCGGCCCCGTCCCAAAACAGGCAACGCGACCATAGCGATCGAAGTCCCTCCCCCGGGCAAACCCTGAGCAACAGGAAGGAGGACGTCGTTGATGCGTCGGAATTTCTGTTTCAATTCGTTTCCATATTTTTTATGCATTGCATGTACCTTTTAATTACCTGTATATTTTTTTAAAACTTCTGCGAAATGCCTTCCACATTRAAGCGATAMTTTCTRGAAAAGTAGATCTACCAGTGTATTGTTTCGGATTTTATTGCATGTACCTTGAAATTACCTGTATATTTTTTTTTACTTCTGCGAAATGCCTTCCACATTGAAGCGGTAATTTCCAGAAAAGTAGATCTACCAGAGTATTGTTTCGGATTTTAGTTGTAAAAATTATTTCCTCTGTTTTCAATCGAGGAAAACGCTGGAACAAACACGCACAAYGCGGCATCTTTTTTGTGGCTGTTGTTGGAGCCACCCCATGGAGTTTCGTGCAATKGTGTATCAATTTGCCCTCGCRCCGATGGCTTTGCATCGGGGGCAGAGCTTGGRGGAAASCCGCCATGGCAAGGCATTGCACGGTCTTGTGTGGTCGGCTTCGAGGAGCCGAAAACAGAMMATCCGAGACCGGTCAAAACGATTGGGATCGAGTTTCAAAATCCTGTCAGCCGACCAAGAAAACCGCCGTGTGAACGTGCAATGAAATATTGGACGATGCGGCATCGTGTTGCTGCCTCTGGGCAGCCAAAAAAAGACCCGGCGGCACCGGTAAAATGATTTGGATCTGGTGGTATCATTTCGGCAAGCCGGGGGAAAACTCCCGAGGAAACGCGCAACGAAGCCTTGCGGTTGGTTTGTTCCTTTGTTCCGCCCCCTCCGGTGCACTCGTTTGGATCGGGCCAGAAAACACGCGGACACCCGCTCCGATGGCATCGCCGCGAATCGCGACCGAACTGCCGGAAAATTGCAAAAGACTCTCGGCCCGCGTGCTTGCTGCTGTGTTTGATCGGACACGTGCCGTGCCGTGCAATGCCACCGCAACCCCGCCCTTTAACTGCGGCGGGTGTTGATGATCCTGAGCAATTCTTTCGTGAGTTCCTCTTTTTTGCAGGGAAACGGCTTGAACATAAAGGCGTCGCAGCCGGCGTTGAAAAAGGCGTCTTCGACGTCGTTGGCCGACAACCCGCATATGATCGGCTCGTGGAATCCCCTTGCCCGTATGGCTCGGACGGTTTCGGTCCCCAGCAGCTGCTTCTGCGTGCTTGCCATGTACTGGTCCATAAAGATAAGGTCAAAGCCGCTCGGCGTCTGGGTTTCTCCGCTCCCGGCTTCTTGCGACGTGATGAGTTCGATGGCGATCTCCCCGCTGGAGGCTTCCCGGAGGGACCAGGTGGGGTTGATCTTCTTTAGTGTCCGGGAGAAAAGCTTGCGGAGTATCGTATCGTCGTCCACAAACAAGACGGAGAGATTCAGCGGCAGCTCGGTGAGAAGGCCCTGCCCGTCTCGTCTTTYGCTGGCCGGCACCCCCGCTTTTTCGGCGGGGGCTYCCCCGGGATCCGGGGACACCGCCACCGGAGACGAGGAGGGCACCGGTGGCGGCGTGGCGGGCTCTTTTCTCGCTCCGATGGCTCCCGCGGAGGGACGGGGGGCCGATTCGTTCCCGGTGTTTTCGCTGGTGGCGAGCGTGGACACCGTCGAGTGCGACGAAACGGACGTCTTGGCTTTGGGCTGTTCCGCGGCAAAGTCGACCGAGTGTGGCGGGGCCTGCGGTTGCGGACCGACTCCGTCTTCTGCGGACGGTCGATCGCAGTTCAGGAGCCGGCGGCGCAGCTTGGCCCTGTCGCGGGGGGGCAGCTGCTCGTCCAGGATCGCGTTTTCCAGCTGGAGGGGCGGTTTCCCGAGCTGTATCACGAAGCGGGTGCCCGGGCACCCTTCGATTCCGCTGTGGTAGTCGTCGTCGATGTAAAGGTTTCCGCCCATCAGATCGATCAGCTTCTTGCAGAGGCTCAGACCGATCCCCGTCCCCTGCTGGAGCGAGTCGAGGCTCTGCTGGAACTTTCCAAAGACGCGCTTCCGCTTTTCTTCCGGAATGCCCGGGCCGGAATCGTCCACGTACAATTCAACGAAACCGGTCGTGGCGTTGACCTTGGCACTGCAGCGGATGAAACCCTTTTCGACGAATCGGCTGGCGTTGCTGGTGAGGTTCACAACGACCTGTTTCAGGCGGAGGGGATCGGTCATGATGACCAGCTGGTCGTCCTCGTCGATCTTGTTCTCGGAGTTTCCGCTCCCGCATTCCAGAACGACCTCGAAGGGGACCTCTCGCAGGTGCATCATCGCTTCGACGGGTTTGAAAATGTCGTTCATGATGTCGGTCGGCTTGATCTCGATGGGGATCTGGTTGGACCCCGCCCGCTGCATGTCCAGCATGTTTCGCAGCAGATCGTTGATAAAGTGCAGGGATTCGTTGATGATCTTGACGTCGTCGATGACCTCGTCCCGTTTTTCGTCCGAGGAAATCAGCGCCTGGTGGGCCGTTTCGAGGTCTCCTCCGGCCCGGTTCTTGCCGATCGATTCGTCGGTGGCACAGGCACCGGCGTCGTTGGTGTCGCGGGACTCGCCGCGTCGTTCGTCCGCTGGAATCAGCGCCTGGTTCTCGATGTCGGAGGCCTCGGTTTCGCCCTCGCTGTCGCCGTCTCGATTCTTGCCGGATTCCCCTCCGTGCAGCATCTGGTCTTCCGTGAGGGCGCTCATGACAAAGGCACACGCGGACAGCGCGGCCGCGAGGGGGTTTCGAACCTCGTGGGCGATGAAATCGTTGAGGTCTGCCGTGCGTGTCGGGCAGGGTCAAAACAAAAAAAAAGAGGACAGACGACGGCGACGAAAAAGGGTTAGGACCACGACAGAACAACCGGTGCGATGCGAGTTCCCTTTTTGTTTCCTATTCCTCGCTTTCCCAAACTACACTGCACGACACAACACAACACGACACGACACAACACGACACAACACAACGAAGACACGCACCTCGCTCGTTCCGGGCGGCCCGCCTCGCGTTCTCCACGATCATGCCCGTGGCCTCCGTGACGATGTGCCGCTGTCCCTGGAAGACAAAGGCGTCGTAGCCCGCAAAGATGCCGGCCGTGAAGACAAAGATGGCCACCACCGCCAGGGCGTAGAGCCAGGGCTGCTTGGTCCGGTAGGAGTTCCGGAACTCCTCGCTGGGATAGATCTGCAGGTCGAAGTGGCAGTGCCGGGACTTTCCCTTGGGGTGCTCCTTCCAGAAAAACCGGGAGGTGTGGTTGAGGTCCTCGTACTCCCCGTAGCGTTCCTTCCAGTCGCCGAAGCGGACCGGGTTTTCCTCCACGTGGTTTTCGGAGCTGAGGACGAGGGTGAACACCGATCCGCAGTCCGAGACGACCTTGACGACGATTCCGCGGACCGCCTTGTTTTGTTTTTGTTGCGAGGTATAGGGATCGTCGTCTACGGCGGCGGCGGTGGTGTTGCCGCTGCCGATGCCGCTTTCTTCCGTGTCGACCTCGAGGACGTTCCGGAAAAAGGTGGACCAGGGGACGATTCCCACCACAAAGCCGATCGTTCTGGCACCTTGCTCGAAGGATTCCTTGACCGGATCCAGCGTGATGCTCATCACGCTCGACAGGGTCGTTTCCCCGGTGGCGCCGCTTTTTGCGCTCGGGTCGTGGGGAGCCCGGAGGGTCGTCGCGTGCTTCAGCGGGTCTCCCACCGCCGCGGTCGGTTCCGGTGGCGAGAGAGATTCCAGCAGAAAGCCAACGTCCAGGTATTCGGAGATGACCGGGACGCCGTATTCGATCGAGGCCACGACCTCCTTCTTGAAGATCGGGTGGTGCCAGAGGTCCATGAGGGCGATCGATTCGCTCTTGGGATCGATGGTGCTCCCGAGGCCCCCCTTGGGGTTCGGCCCCCCGTACTGGTAGATGGGGGCTACCAGGCCATCGGGGTTGGCAAAGCCGCCCGTTTCGGAGAGGATTTCCTCCATGAAGGAATCGACGTCGACAAAGCCGTCGCGGTCTTCTTCCGAGTGCCCGTGGGGGCAGGGAAAGATCTCGACGTAGCCCGTTCCGGTTCCGGTTCCCTGGTGTTGGTTCGTGGCATCGGACCTTTCCCGGGTTCTCCACGGGGCCCGGGCGTTTGCGTAGGCCTCGAAGCCGTCCTTGTCGGTGTCCTCCACCAGGGGCACGTACATGATCATGGTGGCGCCGGCCCGCTGGCTCATGACCTCGATGCGCTGGTCGAAGTGCGGGATGGTAACGTTCGGCCAGGCCCCCGTTCGGTAGATGGCATCGTCGTCGTTTTCGTWTTSGTKKTYGYKGKTSSTKSTCSKWCKCCGRCKYYYGMTTTCGMKTTCGCGTTYGYKKYTGYTGCTGYTGYTGCTGCTGCTGTTGCTATGGCTGTCGCTGGCGTCGGTGTAGTCCAACCGGTGGGAGTAGTCCCGCTCGAAGAGCCCCGCCGAGGTGAGGGTGGTGGCCAGCGTCTGGAACTGGGAGAAGGTGTGGGCGGCGTTGGTTTCGGCCAGGGCGGCGGTCTCCCTGGCGTAGCTGTGGAACTCGGACTCGAACTCCTGGTGTTCCGAGTGGCGGACAAAGAGAAAGGTGGCCACCGAGAGCAACAGGCCGGTGCAGAAGAGGACGGCGTAGACGAACTTGGTTCCGGACCTTCCCACGTTGACGGCCCGCTGCTTGTCCATCATGACCGAGGGGGTGGTCCCCGTGAAGGAGGACGCCTCCTCCTCCTCCTCCTCCTCCTCGTCGTCGTCGTCGTTGGACGCCCGGGTCCGGTTCTTGCTTCTGCCCTCGAGATCGCCGGAGTGGTCCCCGGTGGCCCGGGAGCTCCCGGTGCTCCGAAAGCTCGTCCGCCTCGCCGCCCTGGGCCTGCTCGTTCCGATTCCGTGTGCGATTCCGTTGCCCGCGCTCCCGCTGGCCAGGGTGAACTCGGCCGAGACGTAGGGCGATTCGGTCCCCCCGCTGGAGATCGATCCGGGGTCCTGCAGCGAGAGAAAGGAGCGCTGGTGGGGCGGGAGCTGCTGCACGGCCTGGTGCTGCAGCTGCAGGAGGATCTGGGACTGCGACTGCGACTGGGATTGCGACTGGGACTGCGACTGCGACTGGGATTGCGACTGGGACTGCAACTGCGAGGGAGAGTGCGACTTGGCGGCCTGCCGGAGGCTGGGAAAGTTCCGGTTCCGCTTGCGGCCCTTGCTTTTCTTGGCAGAAGCGGAATCGTGGTGGCCGCTGCCCCTGCTCGCGGCCTCTTCCTCCCCCTCCTGCGACGACTCGCCGATCACGTGCATGCTGTCGTTGGCCTGGCTCTGGCTGCAGTGGCTCTGGTTCATCTCTCCCGAGAACTCCAGGTCCGAGATCCAGCTCTTGGAGGAATTGCTCCTGGAAGACATCCCCGTGGTCTGTATCTTGCTCCGCTTCTTGTTGCGGCTGCCGCTGCTGGTGCTGGCGTCGCTCTGGCTGTTGCAGTGGGTGTTTCCGGTGCTGGTGCTKGTGCTTTGGGCGTTGCCGATGCTGCTGCTTTGGTTCCGCCCGGCTTGTCTGTGGGTCTTGCTTGGTTTCGCGCAGCCATTGCTCTTGTGTTTCTTGTTGTTGTTGCTGCTGCTGCTGCTCTTGCCGCTGCTCTTGCTGCTAGAGTGGTTGCTGATGCTGTGGCTGATGCTGCCGGACTGCCGGTTGTTTCCGGACCGGACSGTCCTMGCGCTGTTGAGGCTCGYCMRTCCCATCGCCTCGCTCGCGTCGTTCTCCGAATCGCCTCCGGGAGTGTTGCCTCCGGTCTTTCTCCCTCCCCAGGCGATCCTCTTGGCGGAGGAACGAATCCATGAGTTGTACCCCATCGAACCCGTTCCTGGCCTGGCCTGGTCTAGGSTGGCCTAGCAAGCTAGCTAGCTAAGAGAATTGAATYGAATYGAATYGAATYGAATYGAATCGAATCGAATCGAATCGCGAGCCKTGCCCGGAAGGATCCCAGAGTCCTGCCTTCGCAAGGTGGAGGGAAGAAACGGGCAGAGAAGAAAGGAAACAAAGAAGGATTTTCTGTCTCCCTGCCGGCTTGCTAGTTTCCTTCCCTTGCCCCTTGTTTCTCCGTCTCGGGTGCGCTCTGCTTCGCGTTGCGTTGCTTCGCGTTGCGTTGCGTTGCTCTGCGTTGCGTTGCTCTGCGTTGCGTTGCTCTCCTGCGCAACACCGCAAGGCCGGGTGCCAAAGAGGCGAGGAGATTTCGAGTGGGGGGGTGTTGTTTCGGATGCGGTTCGCGTCGCGTCGGTTTTTTCCCTTTGCAATGATTTCGCCGTGGGAGTGGGTTGGGTGCGATGCGATGCGGTGCGGTGCCGCCGGTTTGTTCCTTCGATTCGATTTCCTTCGACTCCACGCAGCGCTTGCTGAATCCAACACACCCAGGAAAGGTCAATAAAGTTCTCAGAGGGCCTAGGAAGGGTGGTTTGGTTTGGACGCTAAAAGGACGCTAAAAAGTCTCGTGGTTTGGACGGCGTCTTCGGCCTCGGCGAGTTGGCGTTGTGGGGTGCCCGGAAGGAGCGGAAACACATATGATGCTGTGACGGGGGCTTTCGTTTAAATACTTTTTCGTCCCGGGCATAACCCCGTGTTCTTGGGATTGAAACGTCCGGATTGGTAACAGTTTCAGGGTGGGAGCGCAGAAGGGTTTTTTTTTTTCCTCTCTCGGCGACCAACCGCTGAAACGAACGAAAGGCAAGCACCGTACGAGAGGTACGGAACGGTGCTCGTATCGTACTGTACGGTACGGCACAAACCCAATGGATCACCCCCTTCGTCCGTGTCCGACGGTGGTGGGGGGTTCTGTCCCCGACGTAATTACAAGAATGGCTTCTCTGGATTTCCGGCAGGACCTAATACGGGTGGTGCAAGCTTTGTCGGAACGCACCAACCATATGTATTGGCTTGAGGTACCATTGATCGCCATAAGTGAAAATTTTTAATAGAGGCCTGAGATGCATCCATAAGCACGGGCTGCAATGTTTTTAGATAACTGCCTTTACGAAACTTGCTTCGTTAAATTCGTCAATGACCCTCTAAAAAAGACCGGTACTGGAAATGAGACCACAGATGCAACAGAACACTTATCCTTTTTTTCTCGTAGGGTTTGCMCAATAACCCTGTCGTTCGTGAATCGGGATCCTTTTAAACAAACCACGCTGATGTGTCGAGCCAGACCGCATGCGACCTTTTGGGGTCGTTAAGCACAGCACCTTCGTTCGAATTGCGTGTCTAGCTGAAAACAGGGRTCCGTRAGGTTCTGCTTCCTTTTGGTTCCGTCRCCCCGAAGAGAGTTTCCTAAGCAACCTAGGGTACCTTCACGCACMTTGGTCGCGCATAAGCAAGACGAAYAGGCACAATCTATCTAGAGAYTGGTAACWCAAAAACAGAACAWTCCATGGAAAGATAAGTACTAMGCYGGGGAGCTTAAAGGACTTGCGAACCAACCACGGGRTGTGATAAAACTGGATTTCTTGATGGTTCGGGGTTCGTACGGCACGGACTCTTTCTAGGGAAAATAAGCTGTCTCGCCCTTGGTGGGACGGATCGACGGGAATTTTAGAAACAACAATATTGCCCACACTACCAAATGAAGGAAGTAGGGTACAGTAGTACGTACCATACTGAAAGTATTCACCAGAGAAACGCTCTGTCCCATTGAATTACGAAGAACTATATCTCCTTTGTTAGATTACAAAGGTAGGGTACAGTACTACTTCTCTGTTTCAAACCTGGTACCGTACGATACATAGCGAAGTACTTCTAAATGTACTTTTTCCTTTTTCTGCTTGTGGTTGCGGATTGCGGAAAGGCCATGTACCGTACGGTACGTACGTACGAAACCTACAGTCCATAACTTCGTTGAACAGTTAACAGAGAACAACAGTAAACAATAGAGCCCTACTCTTAGATACATACATACAAAAGGTATGATAGTAGAAAAAGCTCAGTCTTCCCTGGGCCCTTTTCCTTCTTTCCCACCATCTGCGAACTACCGTTCGAACTCTACTACCGTTCTTTACGATACATACCGTTAGGTATATATCTTCGTACTAACACAAATAAAAGTAATTCGATCGTACCTGTGACCAGGGGTCATAATTTAGAGGGGAGCGCATCGAATCGAAATCGAAAACTCAATTTCCACCTTCGGTCCAAATTTCCAAAAAGTCACCAAAGGAATTTTTTTCATTCTCATTTTTAATGCATCATACTGGTAAAACTATCCAACCTTTAAGTAGTTACAGCTCTATCTAAAATACTACTATTTTAATTTTGGAGTAGCCAGCCTAGTCCAGTTTTTTATGCTGATTCTGAATATATCATTGTCTTGGATATTAAATTTATATTTGTGGTACTATTTAACTGTTGAATAATGAACATGATTTTCCACCGTACAGTACTAGTACTAGTACTAGTACTAGTACTAGTACTAGTACTATTAGTACAAGAAGTATTGACTATGATACACGTATCGACTAACAGTTTGAAATTGTATTCTGTGTCTTTCGAATTGCAACGAGTACTGTAATCCGAATGTGATAGCAGTTGATTCCACTCTATGCCACCCACTATAATGAGGATGCATTCAAAACAGAAACAGCTACGAAATGAGTCTATAGATGAAAAGGCTGCACTGAAAAATTAAACATGCTACTACTCAAAATTGATATCACATCCTTGTCCTGTTTGAACATCCAAACCGAGCCTGGCTACTCAGTATGCTGTTTTGATTACGCAATAGTCATCTGTTCTCCACGTTCGCGGCGTGTGGCTTTCAATTTGTTCCGAGCAAAGGAGGAAACATCCCGCTTCACTTCAGGCACACAGGCTATACCAAATTGCATCACCTCTTCCTTCTTGGGGTTGACAATCTTGACGCGGTTGTAACGCTTGAAAGTTCCTTCGACATTCTGCAGATGCCATTCAGCCAAACCAACTGTACTGAAGCGGATAGCATCGAGAAAGTCGAGAAGAGCCTCTTTCTCGCCGTTGACCATGGTGTCCCTGTGCTTCATAACCAGGTTGTCAGCGAGATCATCGTATTTCTCGATCGACTCAACAATCCGATCGATGAACTCAGTCGTAGTCTCAGAAACAGTGGTGCCCTTTACGATCATGGTCGACGTAAACAGAGAGCCACACTCATCCTTGACGTCCTTGGGGATCGAAGCAACCTCATTTACTTCGCGGAGGATCTTGGAGTACTGGTACCTGAGGGCCAAAATGTCTTCGTGTAGTTCACGGGATGGAGCGAAGCTACAAGCGAGAGCAACCAGCTCAAAGATTACGGTGCCCCCAACAGCATGGATTCTCGCCTCCCATTGCTCGTTGATCGCATCTTCATCTGGATACAAGTTGCAAAGCTGCTCCATTTCATTCGTCAATGCGTCGCACCAAGAGATGAAGGTTTCAGCGTAGCGATCGAAGCTTGCGTTGTCMGTGCCACCGCAGACCGAGGCAACACTATTGAAGTGGAGGAGCCAAAATTCCATGAAGGAGCTGGAGTCCTCACTGACAAGCTTTTGGGCGAGTGTGGGGTCATTCTTCTTTGTTGCTTTGACAAGCTGAATGAGACGATCAATTGCGGCGAAATCTTCTGCCTCTTCAATCAAATCGTCCCACAAAGCAAAGGCGACGATGAATTGATGAATGTGGTAAGCCCCGAGCTCTGTTGTGCTTGGTTGAAGGCGCATTTCCCCGCCGAAGAGRCCACAATCAACCTGATGGAAGGCGGACTCGACGTGATGAAACGCTCCCGCAYCAATCAATTCGGATCGGARGCGATTCTCCATRGCCAMRGCCTCTTCTTCCGATGAGAATTTGGTGGCATCGGGAAACCAGTGAGGAGGAAATGCTACGTTCCGCTCGTCAACACGAAAATGAGAGGGGACGTCTTGCGATTTCGTAACGASAAGTCCTTCGAGTTCAAGCAATTCGCTGAARCTCGAATGGTCGGCACTTTCGTTGAGCGCAGTCGAAGGGCCACGGGCGGTAGCGATGGACATCGAAGGTACAAAGGCAGCAGTGGAGCCAATGGCAAGAGCGGCAAGTGCCGACTTCATATTGACAACAAGAGGCATCATTTTGACGATGAATGGAGCATACGATGGATGGCGGCGAATTTTCTCGGAGCTGATGGTATTTATGACTCTGATAGATAGAGAACGTCAAACAAAAATTGGACGCATGATGGTCCGTTGCAATCGCTAATCGCAGCGAGCAGCCGAAGTAAGCCACGTGGCTGTTTCTCAATTCTCAACGGTGACCACAATTTTCCGAGATCAAGCTGCTGATGTGGATCTTCTCATTTTTTAATGGGAATCTCATAAAATGGAACAAGTGACACAAACAATGAATTGATGGGTTTGTTAAATGGGTAATGAACTTTTACATATGGTAGGGTAATAGGAGTGGTCCCAAAAAGTGAGACCAATGGGACCACCAGACCACCTCAGTTTGTTGTTCGACACTATTTGTGTTTTGGATATAACAAGAATTCATTCGATATACCTGTGGTTTCTACGTAGATTCAATTTGTATTTATTGCTTCCAGAATGAAGAGCTTACGAATGTTCCTATGGCCACTATTTATTGACCTGAAATTACAACAATAAATAATCCAAAAAGAAGTCATTTTGTTGCCTACTAGTGTACTGTATGGATTAATATTTTTAGTTTGTACGACAACTAAATTACTTACCTTGCACTTGTTTTGGGGTTGGGGTTGTTATTTAGTGCTCTCAACGACGTGTCGACTCAGAACAATAGCGAAAATAAGCAATAGCATTTGAACAAACGCAGGCACCTGCCGTCTCTATCACAGTTTTTTGTTCTCGGCATATTTTTTATCATTTTATAATAATAAAATCTTCAGTGGGTATAGAATTTGCGAATCGATCTATTCTTATATGGCATGTCTCCGATTTCAAACGCAACGGATTTTCGACTGAGGCCACTGTTAAGTGAAAAACTGTTTGCTCGGAAGAAGCTTAAATCAAATGTTCCAATGGCCACTATTTATTAACCTGAAATTACAACGATAAATAATCCAAAATCCAAACATAACAAGTCATTTTGTTATGCCTAGTGTACTGTTACTTATCCGTGGGTTTACGGGAATGACCCATTAATTTTAATTTATTGATCAATAAAGTTTAATTATTGGCAAGTTAGAAAGAATTTTTCCAAAGCGTGACCTTTCCCCCATGCACAGTGACGAATCTCGTAGAAGGCATACTAGTATTAAGGACCAGCAATAGAAATATTTTGGGACTACTGTACCGGGTACCCAGAAATTAAACAATGGAAATATTTTTATTTTCGTCCATTGGATGCCTTTATTAACTGGTTTTAACTGTAAAAATGAGCTAAAAATTTGTATCAGTATTTGTACGGGGATTG
>CAACVS010000143.1:20681-31249 GCA_900660405.1 Pseudo-nitzschia multistriata
TAGGAGTGTGAGGAGCGTCTGTGCTTGGGTCGGCCAAATGTCTTCGAGGTCGGCGATGATTTGGGAAGAGAGTTGGGCGGAGAASGGGAGGCTGGGGTTGGTGGGGGCGAGGTGGAGGGCACTTCGTGCGGGGTTGTTGGGTTGTTTGGTGCTGGCTGCGAGGAGCCACTTGGCCGTGGGAGAGTTTCGGGTGATTTTTTCCTGGGTGATGAGTTGGGAGCGGAGGGCGATGGGGTGTGTTGGGGTGTCGTTTTTGACGTAGAAGGGGAGGAGGGTGGGCGCAATTTGGGACAGGAGGGGGAGTTGTTTGGCGATGGCGTTGCTGTGGGGTTTGAGGTAGGGGACGGGGTTTTGGTTGAGGGCATGGTCGAGGCCTGTGGTGGAGGGGCATTTGTGGTCCTTCTTATGAAGGGCGTCGTTGGAGAAGGTGTAGATGGCTGGGGTGGTTGGGTGAATGGCGATGGCGTGGACGACGTTTTCGCTGTGTCCGAGGGCTAGGAACGGGGTGACTCCGGAGTCGTGGATGATGGCTTGGAGGAGGGTGCCGGGGGTCCAGCGTTCGGTTAGGTGGGGGCCTGGGTTGGGGTGGTTGGTAAGGAGGTCCATGATGGCGGTATGGGTTTCCTTGTTGAGGAGGTGGGATGCGGTGGTGGTCATGTTGCCGGCGTTTTTGTAGTACTAGGAGGGAAGACAATTTCTGGATTGTGAGGTGATGGTGCGGATGCGTGTTTGGTTGATTGTTATGTTTGTTGGTGGGTGGTGGGTAGGTACGGCGTGGGGGTTTGATGGTGGTCGGGTGTTGGGTCGAGGGTTGTGTCTTGTGGGGTGGACAGAGTTTGGCGGGGTAGGTGGGGGTTGGGTCTGTTTGGTGGTTTTTGATGGCCGATTTTTCGTTGGGGTGTCGGGGTCAGGGGGCCGTGGGGTCATGTGGTGTTGGAGTTGACTGTGGGTGAGGGGTTTGGGGTGTCGGTGTGGGTGTGACAGGGGGTGTCAGGGGTTGATGTTTTTTTGTGGTGATGTCAGAGACGTGGGTTGCGGATTTCTGTCGGTGCTGGGGTATTGGATTTGGCGAGTGGTGTGGCGTTTGGGTTTGTAGGTTTGGCGATTTTTGGTGACCGTGGGGCGGTTTGGTGTGGTGGTGTCGGTTGAGATAGGATGGTTTGTCACGGTGTGGGGGGCACGTTTTGCGACATTTCGCCTTGCTGTACGGATGGTTTATTGTTGGCGATCCGTTGCGTGTTCGCCAGATTCTTCGGAGCGTAGTGGTGCAGTGTTGTGTTGGTGTCGTGGTGATGAGAGTGCAGATTTGTGAATTCACTGGTTTCATTAGTCTCAACCTGACACGATACCATCTTGCTGCGCCGCTTGCTGAAGAATGAGCTGCAAGGCTCTGTGCTTTTCTTTGTTGGGGCGTACGCTGCCTCGGTTGCTTGGTTTCGCTGTCTGTTGTCTGTCCGTCGCTCCCAACACTCCTTTAAGATACTAATTGAATTTTTGTTCACAGCATTTATGAATGCGATTACCTGGGCCCTCCGGTACCCACGCGCACATCCCCCTTTTCGAATTCCTCCCCTAGAAAAACGTGGGTTATTTTTGGTGAAAAATAACCCACGTTTCTAAAACGTGGGTTATTTTTGGTGGAAAATAACCCACGTTTCTAAAACGTGGGTTTTTTAATTTGAAAAATAACCCACGAAAGAACCCAGGAACCCACAAATAACCCACGAAAGAACCCACGAATAACCCACGAATTTACAGTCATCTGGGTTGATGGAGAACCAAGGGTGTTGAGTATTTTAGTCATTAACGTTATTTAATCACTGTTTTTAATATTTGGAGAAAGGCCCAGCAGGTTTGTGGGTTTTTCGTGGGTTATTTCGTGGGTAGTTCGTGGGTTATTTGTGGGTTAACCCAACCCACGTTTTAAAACGTGGGTTATTGTTTGGGAAAAAAAACCCACGTTTTAGAAACGTGGGTTATTGTTTGGGAAAAAATCATACCCCCGATATTAGATTTCAAAGGGGGGACGCGCGCGAGTTGGTTCCGGAGGGCCCTGGTACTCGTACTTTTCCCGTTAACACCGACCAGTTTTTTCGCAAGTTTCGATGGATGCGTGCGAATTACAGAGCTTCGTACAGTATTTGGGTNGTTGTCGTTTTTGGACGACGTACCACCGCAACCGCGTCCACTGAGACCGAACGACGACAATTACCAGGTCAGATACGAACAAAGTAGCAATTCGAATCTGGATATGCTTCGATTTGCTTCGATCGCTTTACATTTCCCATCAAGATTTCTAACGATGACACTTCCTGTTCGCCCTCTATGCAACATACTATACTATTGATCTATCGATCAAACAAATGTTCCACTCGATATGCAAAACAGGCTTTCAGTGGAACAAAGTGGAAGCCCGAGGTATTGGTCCGAGCAGCATCCTCTCCATTGCATCCAGCTCTATTTGCCCTTATGAACCGGGATGATGAGAGCACCCCATACCCACGCTTTGGTCACTGTGCAAACTGCACAAACCGAACGCCCCAAATGAACCGGTGCGGCCGCTGCAAACTTGTGAGGTACTGCTCGAGGGCTTGCCAGTCCGCGCACTGGAAGAAGGTGCACAAGACGAGCTGTGTAAAGGCCCAGCCGTTCTCGTTATACAAAAGCATGAACGGGAACGATGGATTCCACGTGTCATCGGACGAATGCAGGTGGCTCCAGGCGGCGTTGTCACGGGATCCAAACACTAGTAGCGACAACGTGCTTCAATGCTTTCGGGCATACTTTGGTGTCGCAGGGGACCTCGGGGGCTGCTTCGTGTTGTAGAGGGATATAGTACAACTAGTGGTGTCTTGGGTTCTATGACAGCTGCTACAGCTAGTAGTAGGATCTATTAACGTCATCATTCTTAAGTTCTTTTGCCCCCCGTCACATCGTCCCTTTTCTGCTCCTTCAATTTCGCGAAACCGCTTGAGTATTTGTACTACCACCAGTTCCACTATTCCAAAAAGGCTTACAGCTATTGCCGATGGGCAAACCTCTTGGTATCTGGTAGGAAATGGTGCTTCGAGTACAAATACCAAATACCATAAGGTACTACCGTACGTATGTACAGTTTCATACTACCAAAAGATACGATACTAATCGAATTTTTGTTCACAGCATTTATGAATGCGATTACCTGGTACTCGTACTTTTCCCGTTAACACCGACCAGTTTTTTCGCAAGTTTCGATGGATGCGTGCGAATTACAGAGCTTCGTACAGTATTTGGGTAGGAAACCTGTTACRAAGTACCGTACGGYACGGTAGTTGATTAAAAAAATCAACACCAGCAACGCATTATTACGGCTTCCGTCTCTTCTCTGTGTTCTGTTCCGATTCAGGGTGATACGTGGGGTGACTAWTAGTTTTTCTAGCATCTAAACTGTGGTGTACTTAGCACGATACGATGACCGAGCCAAAGAAAGATGCACCGCCCGCTGCTCCAGAGGCTGGCACGGATGTAAGTATTGCTGCGGTGTTGGCGTGCGCTGGACCAGRTGAAGTATTCGTGCAGTGTTGAAGACTGGTAGTTGGTGATGAAAAMAGTCAGAGGTTTTGCAAACAATCCTAATGGAAACATAACGGGGGACAATGGGCGAGGCAACAGCGTCATGCCGCGCGCATCAGAAAAGCCGTTGACGACTCACGCGTTCCGCTTTTGATCCTTTCATTGGCCGCACAATGTTTTGGCTTCCGGATCGGCTCGGATTCACGGTGGTTGCAGGACCAAACGGGAGGGAAGAARCGATCCCCATCGGATTTTCTTAAGAGCGTTCTGGGGCGGCCAGCGATAGTGAAGCTCAATTCGGGGATTGAATACAGAGGGGTTTTGGCGTGTCTCGATGGCTACCTAAACATTGCGATGGAACAAACGCAGGAGTACGGACTGGACGGACAGCTCAAGGCGACGTACGGCGACTGCTTCATTCGGGGAAACAACGTTTTGCACATTTCGTCGCAGGCCAAGCGAAAACAAGGTCTCTAAACAATCAAATAATCAAAGACCAGACTAAATATTAATTTTSTATTGRTGCTCGCAAAGAAGCGTTTGCGTTTGCCTMCGTTAGCGCGCTGTTAGCGCCGTGTTCAAACTCTTGTGTTGAAGAAAGATAATTGATACCATTAGAAGTAAAGACGAAAGATTTCTCTCGATTGTTAGTTTATTTCAACATGCCTGCTGTGTCRTTTTCWGYATYGTGTGTTCACTAGACGTTTGACGCATGYGAAAATKACTTCTATTGCCCGAGTTGCTGCTTGCCATTTTTTGACATGTGCTGTGTCAGCGGTGCAAGTAAACGATTAGACTCTCCATGTATGGCCAGAAAAATAACTTAGAAGTAGTACGAATGTGTTATTTTCTGTAAAGATGTCATGAAAGCGATCTGGAACACTATACCGCAGGCCCAGGTTAAAACAATGGAACACGAAACTCCATCTCTATCGAGTACGCACATCCTACRTCTGCAAACGGCAATAGAGACTATCACACATTGAGTTGCGCAATGAAAAAATGTGCCAGCGATGCCACTCATAAACTGTGTTTGCCTTGCAGATACGGTTGGAAGGGCCGCTCCTGGTCTACAACCTTTTTTTTTTTCACCTTTGGTCAATGCGTCACAGAAAGGTCGGTTCTCCTTTTCCTCATTCCAAATCAATGAAAGGAATGCGAGTTTTTAAATCAAACTGTTCCCTGATCAATAGCCCCAGTAAGTCTCAAAGATCGAGGCAGGGGCTGCAAATTTACCAGATGACAACAAGATGCACCTATATTATCCAACGCAAGATCATCGGAATCGACGAGGCTGCCGACGCGGTTGTTCAGAATCGCATGTTTCCAAATACCTCTTGTTGTGATGAAAGAAGATATGCATACTGCAGTGATGTGAATGGACCTCTGGTACCTTAGGTGGTATCTTATCTATTTAATCTRCTTTCCCAGGAACATGAATTGCTTCGTACAAGTAGTTGATGTTGGGGAACACGGGATTCATGAGGGACCCAGTCACAATGAAATTCGGAAAACCTCCCCAAACTACCGTACTTCTTCGGAAGTCGTCTTTGTGAGCCTAAATCACGAGTAGATAGTGAATAAGCTCACTTCTGCCGTACCTCAAACGTATCGGTGCGTACGGTACGGTACTTTAATCGTACCGGTACGAGTACTCGTACCTACCGAATCCAACAATCACTGATCACCGTTGAAACAAGAAACATCATCGTTCAGAGAGTACGACTGCGTGAAGGCGAAAAGTACTAGGYATCCGAAGACACCACCTCAACCTCCACTTGCACCAGAGGGCACAGAACAGTATATCAATCGACGGGCCACGACACGACACAGCAATGATTTTTYCACCGGCGGCAACAGCRGGTGCCTCGTTTCTGAAACGGCACGGGACGAAGGGTCTGCGGTGCCTCTCGTCTCTCGCCCAAACGCAAAGACAAACCACCCGCGGCGGGACAGCGAACGCGTGTGCGAGCACCGGTGTCCCGCCGATCCCCGCGCTCCGGCCGGGGCCCGGGCTCCAAACCCCGCAGGGCTGGTTCCGACCCGCTCGTGCCGTGCTAGATCCCGGCTTGCCGGGATGCGAACGCGCCACCAACAACCTGGCCGACCTGGAGGAAGCGGTGGAGACAATCGTCGAGATGCGAAACGGTCGGAGACCGAAGAAATCGAACAAGGGCAGCCGCCCCTGCTCCCATGTGGGCCGAAGACGAAAAAAGGAAAAGGTGGGAAAGAGAAGCCGAGGCCGTGGTTAGTTSCTTCGTTGATGGATAGGGTACGGTACGGATCGGTTCTGTACGACGAGTAATGCTTACGGTGCACTGTCTTGGTTCGGTCAGCGCTCGATCCACGAACGACTGGCCACGATGTTCTGGGGTTTGGAGGAAACGGATATTAGTGTCAGTTTTCCTGGTTTTACCGAAACAAAACGACTGTTTGGCAAAAAGATGAGAGAGAAGCGTTTCTAAAGCTGGCGCGAGCCCTCGTCGGTCAATACTTTTCGAGGTAGCAACTCGGCATCGAGCTGTGCTGTGGCGCAAACGGATCCATTGAAATAATAGAAACAGCAAGATTTTTGCTTGGATTGATCGATAAACATTTGTTCATTGTCTTGGAATACAATGCAATACAATAAATGAAGTACATAGTATGATCGCAATCGTGATCGTAATTGCACTCGTACTTTCAATGATTCTGGACCATGGGCRAGCTTCGTCGTATGGAAGGTGTGAAGTTATATTCAAATAATTCATTATTGATATCACTAATTATTTACTTGTACTTAAAATCGCGAGAATGGAATCCAAGTGACCATTCGTTTTTTCCTCTGCGCGCTGGCCATTGCTATATTACGGCCACAACCACAAATGCTAGTACGAACCAATCAATGCGATGCGATGCGATGCGWTGCGWTGCGTTCCGGTTCGATGGTGGTGCACGCCGCGAMAAGTGCTGCTTTGTTGCTTCTATCCCCCCAAACAAACGCGGTACGTCACGTACCGCCCGGCGGTCTCGGACGGCCGGATGATCTTGACGACCTGTCCCCGCTTCATCCCGTAGTACCTCGCCACGGGGTCGTTCGGCTGGATCCTGGGGAGCTGTGTTTCCTTCAGCCGGTACCGCTTGAGGAGCTCGGACTTTTCGGTCGGGGTGAGSACCTGGTGCACGGGAACCAGCTGGTGCTGCGTGATGTCGACCAGCAGCTCCGCCTCCTTGAAGTGCTCGATCCGGAAGTCGCCGCTCATCTCGCTCAGCGCCGTCTTGGCAAAGGGCGTGATGTCCACCCGGAGGACCATGATCGCGTTCGAGACCCCCTCCGCGCGCATGCGGTCGGTGAAGACCTTGATGGGCTTGACCCCCACCTTTTCCTCCTCGGCGAAAAAGACAAAGAGCTGTTGGTTCTCGTCGTCCGCCTTTTCCACCAGGATCGTCAGGGCGTCCCGGMTCGGGTGCTCCGAGAAGCGCGCCCGGAAGGAGGCCGGGGTCATCTCGCGCATCTCCTTCGGCACCATGTAGCCCCGGCTGCTCAGCATGTTCGAGATGGTCCGGTAGACGCGGAAGAGCCGGGCGGCGTCGGGGTTGAGCCCCCCGCGGACCGTGGGGGCAGCGATGGCACCAGRGTCGTCGCCGTCGGTGGTGTCCATAGTCTCGTCGTGGTCTGCCATGTTGTGTTTTCTTTTGTTCTCAGTGTTGTATTGTGGCGTGCCGGATTAGGCTGGGTTGGGCTGGGTTGGGATGCGTTTGTTGGGTTTGGATGGAGAAATCACGGATGTGTGTTTCGGTGGTGCGAATCAATCGATTCGAAACCGTATTGGATGTACTGGTTTTGCTCGCTGTCTTAAAGTCGTCGGTGTTTGGTGAAAGAGAAATGTGATGGCTTGTCGTGGTCCTGTACGCTGGTATTGTACGGTATTGTTGTATCATTCCATATCGGATCATTTGTGATGTCGTGCCGCGTCGGTTTGCATGTTTTCGCGTCTCGTTTCGGCGTCTCCCTTCCTGCCTTGTCTTGGTCCGTAGCCGGGGGGGGGGCTGGCGTCGGTGGTGGGTGTCTTTTTTCTCTCGGAACCGATACACGCATACAAGGACGGACGTTTTGTCCCGTTCTCGACCAACTCGCGCCCCCAAAAAGAACTGAAAACGGGGATCGATCGCGAGGGTTCCGAAGGGCCCTGAAAACTGAAAACTGAAAAGGCCTCCCGGTACGAACGACTGTACGGTACGTACGTACCGTACTGGACTCGTGATGGTAAAAGGACGCAAGTACGGGTAGTATGGTACTCGTACTGGTACCGATTTAGGGACTGGTGACCGGTGACATTGCGTAGCGTATCGTGAGCTGCACGAAAAACTGGTATCAACAACCCATGTTTAAAAAAAACGTACGGTACAAGATACAATACAATTCTTCTTCTAGCAGCATGGTTTCCGATGACAACGACACGCACCCCATCGATGGGACAAATGGGTCTGGAGGGGAGACGGTGGCAGCCGGGGAAAGCGATGAAAACCAAACCCACGGCGACGGAACAGGAATCGTCCACCTGGAGATCGGGTCGTGTTCTACCGTCCCGTTTTATCGTGCCTCCCACCTGCGGTACATAGGCCATTTGGGCAACAAGCTGGATTCCCCCTCCAGCTATATGGGTGCGGTTACGGAGCATTTGCGGATGAGCGGTATTTATTGGACCTACACGGCGCTCTCCCTGCTGGTGTCCCCGTCCGAGGCGGACGCGATCATCGGAAACGAAAGCAGCAGGGCCAGCGACCACCAGCCGCAACCGCCAGAAACAGAATTGCCGCTCCCCCGCTTGGTCGAGTGGGTGCTGCGGTGCTACGATCCCAGATCGGGCGGGTTCGGTGGCAACGTCGGACACGACGGCCACCTCCTCTACACCCTGTCCGCCCTGCAGATCCTGGTAGTGGCGAAGTACGATCTGAACAAGCTCGCCGTCCGGGACATTGCCGCATTCGTGGTCTCGCTGCAGCAAGCCGACGGGAGCTTTGCCGGYGACGAGTGGGGAGAGATCGACACCCGCTTTGGATACTGTGCCCTGAGTGCGCTCTCCATTTTGGGTAGCCACTGCTCCACCGTCGGCATCCACAGCGTCGACGTCGCGAAGGCCGTCGACTACATCGCCTCCTGCCAGAACCCGGACGGGGGCTTTGGGTCCATGAGGGGGGCGGAATCGCACGCGGGGCAGGTCTTTTGCTGCGTAGGGGCACTGAGCATCGCCGGATCTCTGGGCGTGATCCGCCACCCGGACCTCCTGGCGTGGTGGCTCTCGGAGCGCCAGTGCGACTCGGGCGGGCTGAACGGCCGGCCCGAGAAACAGGCCGACGTGTGCTACTCCTGGTGGATCCTCAGCGTCCTGAGCATCCTGGACCGGCTCGACTGGATCTCGGCGGAGAAGCTGGCGGGATTCATCGCCCGSGCGCAGGACGAAGACGACGGGGGCATAGCGGACCGCCCGGAGGACATGCCCGACATCTTCCATACGTTTTTCGGCATCGCCGGGCTCTCCCTCCTGGGGAAGCTGCCCGAATCGTACCGGAGGATCGATCCCGTGTACGCCCTACCGGTGGACGTCGTGGAGCGCTGTGGSTTGTCGGCGCAGATTGTTCGCCGGAGCCGCTGCGACCCGGAAAACAGCGGTGGGAGATTCTCGCACCGGTACGATGTGCTCGAACGRATATAACGGCACAACACATCGCAGCACAATAACACGCAAACACAACCATGATTTTAACGATGAGTATAACAACTACTAGAACATTATTGTCTTTCGCAATGCAGGGCCACGAGGCACCGCTACCGTTCTTGTCGRCAATTTCGTTTGGCTTTGTCCGCGCGGAACGATCGAGTCTGCTTCTCCCCTACCACCAGCCAGCCAGGGGTGTTCACAAAAAGGCATCCACATCCGAACGTATGGTTGCCGCATGCCTGCTTTCTTTAGGAAATACTGGCGCACCACACCGAGTCTTATTGCTTGCTACTATTTTGATCGTGTCGTTCCCTGGCCGCTTCGTTGGATTTGGTTCATTTTGGGAACGCCTTCGCCATCTTCGCGTCCACCACCGTGGCACTGACCACGTCGCCACCGCATCGCTCCGCGCTGGTCCGGAGCACGTCCATGAAGCGCTTGATCACCGTCTTGTCGTTCCGGGTGTCAAAGGTCATCTGGTAGRCCTGCTTACCAGTGGTTTTCTTCTTGAAGAGAACGGTCACAAAATGAGTCCCCGGTTTGTTGGTCCCGGCCTGCGGGCTGATGGAATAGCTAAACTTGTCCGGTCGATCCCGGTCCTCGATCTCGGCCCGCAGGCTAGACAGCTCGATGGCATAGAGCGGCCGCGGTTCCGTTGCGTCCCCGTAGACAAACAAGCAGCTGCCCTCCTTCCCCAGAAAGACGTACCGGCGGACCTCGCCGTAACTCACAAAGTCCCGCTCGTCGAAGAAAAAGGGGAGGACTTTCTTCAGCAGGTCCTTTCGGACGCCGCCCTTGATAACGGCGGCCTCGCTCTCGAACCCGGTGCCCTTCTTCCGAAGATCKGCCAGGGATAGGCCCGACGAAGAAGCCGCGGAAGACAAAGATCGTGATACCGCGCTGGACTCCACCGATGGCGTGAGCGTTTTCTCTTTCTGTCCGGAGTCGCCCCGTGGTGCCTGTCGTTCGTGGTCCCTCGCAACGGCCCTCGAAACCTCCGGAGCGGCCTCGATTCTTGGTTCCTCCACAAACTTGGCGGGTGCCACCCTCACCGCGGTGGATTCGCAGGCGGGCTCGGCGTCTGCCGTTCCGACCGTCGGTGCCGGTTGTGCCAGGGCTTGGAACGACATCTGTGCCGTAATGTGTTGCGGTTTTGTGTAAAAAAAGGGTTCGGTGTGTGGTACCGTTTCGTCCGGTGCAATCGATGCGATGAGACGTTGGATCTGTACGACTAGTATACTCCTGCTCTGTTGATCAATATCAAAAGTGTAGCAACCCGTGGCTGTTCGTTCTTTGAAAAGTTATGTCACACGC
>CAACVS010000143.1:38768-51717 GCA_900660405.1 Pseudo-nitzschia multistriata
CTGACAGGGGTCATTGCGGTACGAATTTTTTCTTTACTACTTTACAGTACGTACTTGAATCGTAGCGATACTAGCGCACTGAAAGCAACGTTATGGACAGTTAGTTCGAAACTCTGGAGAGTCTCTGTTTTTTAGAATCAAGCAACCTCTCACAATACTGTACCAAAACGATTCGGAACGATTGTATTACTGAATCTCCCACTTACTGCTTGGTTAAAAGCCTGGAATCATCTTCGTTGCGGCAAACTCTAGAGGCAGAAACGAAGCAAAAGAGATATATAACGACCATCTTCCACATCTCGTRCCACACAAAAGGATGTCGCTCTCTGTATCGTCCGGTTCGGAAGACAGGGACATGGCGGGATCAACGGGGAAGCCCACCGTCAACCTGAATTTCGTAACGTTCCAGGCGTATGTAATTGGAATGTAAGTCGACTCGACTCGAGTGGCGCTCCACTCTCTAGATGCCATTGCCTGTCTCGCTTCGAAATGAACAAAACACGATGCAACGCACAGCACAGGGGTTCCGCTTCGTTTCGTTTCGTTTCTCACCACCTTGTTGGTTCTTCTGTTGGCGATGAACGAATTCCCCCAGGATTTCGCAGATCGGTTCCAGGGTAACGATGGACACGGTCCGTCCGCTGAACATGTTCCTGGGCATCACGGGTCCGTCCTTTTGTTTCTCTCCGGCCGCATTCAACGCCCCGGTAACAAAGATCGACAAATCTACGTACGAAAAGTTTACTTCCCGGCTGAGGCTTAATTTTGCCTTCTTCATCTCGAACTACGCGCTATTRACARTGGGTGTTGGAGTAGTAACAGCCCTGATGCACCCTGGAATGGTGGTGTCGGTGGGCGTGATGTATAGCCTGTGGGCGCTACACCGGTTTTTGATTTCGAACGAATTGATTCTATTTGGGAGAAACATAGGGACGCTGGTTTCCATTTCCCACAGATCTACCGCGCTCACCATTCTTACCGGATTAGTGGTGGCGTGGAAGTGCCTGCGGCCCACCATCAAGGTGGTTTCCATTAGCGGTGGCATCATAATGCTGCACGCACTGCTCCGTGATCCATCCCACGTCACCTCGGGTGACTTTCGCAGCGGAGGAGGGAGCAGCAAATCTAGCGGCAGCGACGACGAGAGCGCCGGAAACAGCGACGATTCTGAGGTCTTGGTTGAGACTCCGTAGAGAAGCACCAAAGAGGTTGAACGGGGAGCAAACCCAACTACACATCAACAAGCGAGCGAGTCGTTGCTGCAACACGGGTCCACCTGTGCCTGTTGATRCGTTATGCATTATATATWATACATACAAAATTTTCATGGCGAAGATCTCCAACAATTTTCAATATCATCATCACTGGATSATACTGATAGGAAGAGGTACCGGCAATACAAATGCATTCCTAACCGAGTGACCATGAAAGAAGGGCTCAGACTCGGAACAAAGGAATGGTGATTACCAGATATTGGAAATATTTGGCATTACAATGGTTCTCTTTCAGAATGTTGGATATCATTATTAGCTGCACCTCTAGACACTAGTAGTGAGATCGTCRTAATTCATACCAATTTCATTCTTGATCAACAAAAAACAAAATAGGATTACGATGTGTGATTCGCAGTAATTTATTTCACACATACCGCCCTACAGAACGAAACTGACACAACAGCTAGTGAAGCAATTCGAGAATTGAGAAGGGAGTTACTGAGAGTTTGAAAACGTAGAAGCATCAGACTTTTGCCCTGAAGCTCCTAGTGACTTGAAAACATAAATATTTTAATACCAGGCAACGGCACCAACCGTACGGTACGACATAAAAGTCTATGGCAGCTCTTTTSTGAAAGAAACACTGACGTACGTCGTACTTCACAGTGAAAATCAACATTCCAACTTTGAACCTGCTTGAAAGAAGTCTAGTTTGAGAAGTTGACAAAAATAATCTTATTCTTYAATTGGACCATGGGGACATGTGTATATCTCTGGCTATTCGATTCAGTTGAAAAATGTGCGTAACAAAAAAGTGCAGATTAAAGTAATCGATAGATGAGAAAACTTGCTCCCTCTGTCTTCGCTATATTACATGGACGTCATCGCGGTTTGGACAACGTCTACCGCAAGAGGGGCCTCGGAAAGAAGATTAGGCATAGATCCAGAAAGGATTGCGTTTTGCGCCAGATAGGCGGCGATYCCGGCGAAGTAACCAATGGCAGCTCCCRCACTAACTTTCTTCGCATACCACAGAAAGTCAACTTTCTCCAATCCCATGAGCGCAACACCACTGGCGGAACCGATGACCAAAATCGAACCTCCAGTTCCGGCACAAAGTGCAATCAGTTGCCAGAGTTTGTCGTCTGTACCGTAATCAACGAGGTCGTACATTCCCATCGTTGCAGCAACCAAAGGTACGTTGTCCACCAAGGCTGACGCAATACCAATCACGGTRGCAATGATATCCAAGCTGGGCAAGTTGTCGCTCAGGAACACAGCTAGCTCCTTCAACAAACCACTCTTGTCCAAAACCCCAATGCTCATCAAAATTCCGAGGAAAAAYAAAATACCCGCGGTGTCGAGTTTTGCCAGYGCTTGGGGAACCTTAAGGTCCTCGTCTCCTTCTTCGCCCATATGAATCACATCGGTCAATGTCCAGATGGCACCGAGTCCGGTCAACATCGCCAAGTAAGGAGGAAGGCCAGTAAATTCTGCAAATATTGGAACGCAAAGAAGACTGGCGATTCCACTCCAAAACACCAATAGTCCGCGCGGAGCAAGTTCAGATGGCTCCGCAAGATCCGAGTTTTCAAGCGAGTCGTCTTCCTCCACTTGGTTCACAAGGAACGCAAGAGAGACTACCAGACAAACAACAGAGGGCAAAAATAGCTCTGTAACGGTTGGGACTGTCGATAACTGGTTGTTGATCCAAAGCATGGTTGTAGTTACATCTCCAATCGGCGTCCAGACACCTCCTGCGTTGGCAGCGACGACTACCATACCTCCGAAAAGTTTTCTGTCGTCAACATTGGGAACAAGTTTCTTTAGCAGCGAACACATGACAATTGTTACCGTCAAGTTATTAAGTATGGCAGACAAGAAGAACGTAAGGAAGCCAATCGTCCAAAAAAGACTCTTTTTCGATGTCGTCTTAATGTTGTTTGTCACGACCTTGAAACCCTGGTGGGCATCAACGACTTCAACGATTGTCGAAGCCGCGAGAAGGAAAAAGCAGATGTCGGAAACCTCCGASAGTTGTTCGCCTAGCTGCGTGATAACGGTGTCAGATGCAACGCCCGTACTCTCGAAATAATCGGCGTACGTGACCCATAAGCCGGTGCTCATGAGAAGCGCGACGGCGGCTTTGTTGAACTCAAAGACTTCCTCGAAAATTATCCCAATGTATCCGATTACAAAAATCGCAATCATCGCAAGGTCCGCATGGTCATGGAGCCACTCCGATCGCGAAAAAAACAACGCCAGAAATGAAAAAGAAAGTGCGGCGGTACCTGCTCGAATGATGTCGGTCTTGACCTTTTCAGGGTCGTCTCTCGCCGCCGCATTTGCCGACGACTTCAGTTCTTCTTTCATTTGTTCCAATGGACTCGAAAGATACGGATATTTTTTGGCGATGCTCTGAAGGCTAAGGCGTTCATCTTTTTGAACGACAGACATGACATCTTGCATATTAACCACGCCGATGATCTCGCTCTTCTCCGTAAGTCTGTAGTTGTCGACCTGGTCCGCAACGACCAAGTGCCTAACGTTCGCTTGCTTCATGGAGGCGATGGCCACATTGGCGGCATCATCCTTGCTTAGAGCAATGACTTGATCAATGGGTGTGATGTAGTCTTTGACCGACGAAACCAGGTATTTCGCAGCCTCTTCCTCGTTTTTCGATGCCTTGACTCGCTCCATGGAGAACTAAACAAGGCAAAGCATAACATAACATATGATAACATACGATAACAATACAATAACATACAATAAAATAACATAAAACAACAAAAACTCGAGTCAGAGAATTTTCGATCCTTCGGAACTACCGTATCATTTTTCTTCTCTTTAWTTCAGCACGAGGTTCAGATCCAACAATGCTTACCTCGATGTAATCCGTTTCGGTAAAAATCCCAAGCAGTTCGCCGTTTTCTCCGTCTTCGAACACGAGCGCAACATCTGCCTTTCCGTTAGTAATCCCGTCCATGACATCAGTCACAATATTGGAAGCCGTTGCTTTGTAGTAACCACCGTTGCGATCAGCAACATTCAGAACCCGAAATAGAGGGCTCGAAAAGCCGAATCCAAAGGGTGTAATGTTGTTCTGGCCGAGGGGCAAGATTTCTTCGGGATCTACTTCCTTGCCGACCATTTGCAGGGTGCTGACGGATGCAGTTTTGTCCGCAGCCGATACAGAGCCATGCTTTCTGGCCGTCGTCTTCACCATGGAGCCAAAGTGCTTTGTTGCTGGTTGTAGGATCGAGGTAGGGCGAGAGCCTACAGTTGCTGTGAAGGCATTCGCCTTCAGGCCGTAAGCGAGCAACAGAGTCAGCGATAAGGAGCTCGTCGAAAACATATCTAATGCGGTTCTAGTTGTTGTTGGTTGTTCTGGCAACGAAAATCGGGAACCAGTGTGTGCGTTTTCGACACTCTGARATCAACTATKGTTGTAGTTTCTGTGASAATGCAACTAATGGGATGGTTGGCAGTTGGAATCCAAATGCTAATGATAATAAAGTATTATTCCGCACGATAGTACCACGACTTGCTGGCACCGTGCTTCTYGCATTTTTCATCATGATTTCCGATCTCTATTCAGCAGATCGGAAAAATTGCGGGCTCCAGMAGCAATAACGGTCAATCCCTCGAGAACCACACAAACAATCGCATGATTCAAAAGAAGCACAAGCACTTTCCATCAGAACGGTATCGGTACACGGATAGGGACGGTACTGAAACCTACGAAACTTGCAAGTAGGGAATCATMAATACATTACGGTACAKTACAGCAGTCCAGTGCAGYTCGTTCCGTACGTACGGTACGAGTAGTAATACAATGATGACCAACATCAAATTTTGAGAACGCATATCTTTTGTGAAAAATCTCAAATCACGCATTGTTCGAAAAGTCGCGCGCCCGTCAAAACATCCAGTGACGTCATAATGCATTCCCAGCTAACACGCACTTACCGGTACTGTGCGCACATTACGGAGTCGATCCAAATTCAAAAAGTGAACGAGCCCGTCGTAGGCTTTGTGGTCGTTCAATTCAAAAACCGATCAAAATTGGTGCGAATGCCAGAAAACAATATCGCCAGATCGGGCTCGGAAAGAAACAATCCAAATCGTACTCAAGAATCAAGGATACCGAGTATTTTGCCTCTGTCCCCAAAAGTTATTCGCCTCACACACTCTTTGTCGAACATAATCGAAATACGGACCTCAGTATTACTCAGCACGTGACAACAATATGAAGCTCTCCACGCAACTCTTGCTRGCCACCCTTGCTGCTCAGAACACKGCTCTGTGGGCGTTTTCCGTACCCTCGATATCGGCGAGTCGATCGGCTTCGACGGAATTGGCCGCGAAGGCAAGCGATGAGGATGTCCGGGTCGTTGTTACCGGGCTCGGCGTTGTCAATGGATGCGGGGTTGGTCACGAAGATTTTTTCGAATCTTGCCTCGAGGGAAAGTCAAGCATCGACACGGTGAAACGATTCGACGCCTCACACATGACCTGCCAGATCGCCAGCGAGGTTCCCGACGAGATGTTCGACCCGAAGGACTTTTTTACAAACCCTAAAAATGTCCGATCGAACGATCGCTTCACCCACTTCGCCGTTGCGGCAGCTCGACAAGCGCTCAAAGACGCTGGAGTCGGGGATACACCGGAAACGCTAGAGAATCCCGAGRCAATCGGTGTCATGGTGGGAACCGCATTCGGTGGAATGCAAACCTTCGAAGAGCAAACTCTCAAACTGGCGAAGAACCCCGAACGACCAAAGGTAAATAGTGTATCGTTGTTGATAGAATGATCCACACCAAACTCATGGTAATGATACTGCAGTTCGGTATTGWATCAGTGAATTTGAAGCTTGGGTTTAGATAAAAATGTCATTTGTTTTGTTTGTGTCTCTCAATTTTTCTGGATAACGTTTCTGTTTGAACGAAACGGTTGAACTATCTACCGATTCTTCCATTTTTTCTATGGTTCATTACCAATAACTGGTAGGTGTCACCATTCACTATTCCTGCGCTTCTTGGAAACACCGCATCCGGAGTTATCGGTATCGAGACGGGGTGCAAGGGACCAAACTATGGCGTAACCTCGGCTTGTGCCAGTGGCAGCCACGCCATTGGAGAGGCCCTTGGGATGATCCGCGACGGAAAGTGTGATCGAATGCTCGCGGGGGGGACCGAGGCCACAATGACACCCCTGTGCTTCGCGGGATTCTGTGCCATGAAGGCGATGAACTCAAAGTTCAACGACGAYCCGAAGGCGGGATCCCGGCCCTTTGATGCAAACCGTGGTGGCTTTGTCATGGGTGAGGGCGCCGGTGTGATTCTCCTGGAAAGCCTCGAATCAGCAAAGGCGCGCGGTGCCAATATTTACGCTGAATTGGTAGGATACGGAGCAACATGTGATGCGCACCATATCACCACACCTGCTCCAGAGGGCCGTGGGCTCGCCGCTGCCATGGAGATGGCCCTCGATGAAAGCGGCATCGAGAAGACCGACGTCAGCTACGTCAACGCCCACGGGACATCTACGGCATACAACGACAAATTCGAAACCATGGCGATCAAGAGCGTATTCGGCGACCATGCAAAGGCCAAGGATGGAAGCTTCGTGGTCTCGTCGACAAAGTGTGTCACCGGCCACACTCTGGGAGCTGCTGGTGGAATCGAGGCCGTGGTAGCCTGCAGGAGCATCAAAGACAACATCGTTCCTCCGACCATCAACTATGAGACAGAGGATCCCGAATGCGATCTCGATTACGTTCCGAACGAGAAGCGAGAAATGGAGGTCAAAGCTGCCATGAGCACAAATCTAGGCTTCGGAGGACACAATGCAGCCATTTTGTTTAAGAAATATGAAGAGTAATATTGATAATGGAATGAAGCGACTTTGCGTAGGTACTTTTTTTAGGGATCGCCCAAAACACCTTTGACCAAACTMTTCCATGAAGAACGATCCGGCCAAATTCTAACTGTAKTACATCGTATTTACAGTTGTGAATTGGAATCTATGGTTTTCTCAGTTCTGACGTGATTGGAATCTTTAGAATAGAACTKCATTTCTTTAGAAATATCCCGTAGGGATACCCGGCGCCRCCTTGATTGCACATCACTCCKGGTACATGGATTGTGCTGGCATTCATGCGCTTGTATACTATGCTAGCTATGGTATTCTCGMCAGTTCAAAGGGGGGAATAATTGAATTTACATGAAACWCTTGCCCTTCTTTTGCTGATGYTGGTCACTATCCAGGGTAAATATRTGCAAATTACTACTTTCTTTTAAAAAAATATGCTCAAATCTGAGATTTTTTAAGATTAGAAAGCTAGCATGATTTGGACTTAAAAATGCTATATATTAAATTGCATTATCTGTCATGCTCTTTTAGTTCCTCAAAATAGTGAGTTTTCTTGTCAGATGGTAATCAAAAGTTGTCAACAGTTAGTAACTATGAAGTACTAGTATCAAAAACTTGATAAAATGCTTGATAAGTTTTCAATAGTAGGAATTTCTGGCATTCTAATGAACAGCTTATCTGTCGTCCATTGTTCTATTTCATTGATGAATCAACTTAGGAGGGAGGTGCCGCCCCTCGGAGCAGCTGGGAGCATTCCTCTCCCCCAAAGTTTTGGTTCTGGTCCACATAGCACCTCTTCTAGTTCAAAGGTTAAATACAATATTAAGATTTTTTTCAYTGATGAATCATCAGAAGATTCAAAGATGATTATGTTGTTGGGTTTCTCATGTTCTAAATTTTCTAAATTTGATGGACTRTCATGGTAATTCTAGATTAACTCTCAGACTAAATCTAGTACAATAATTTTCAACTACTTYCGAACCATCTTCCCGTCCCTCTATGAGATTTCTAATTTCAGTTCTGAATTTTYAGTGTTCCTACTAGAAGGGTAAAACATTGAGATATTATTTGAAGYTTTTTATGTTTGAGATCGAAACAGCATGAGAAACTGTAGCAACTGCTTTTCACACTGTTGTGACATGCATGCTGTACAGTAACTTCCTTGAGCTTTMGGTGAAATWTTTTCATGCGGAACCATTCTATCTTATCGTATCCAATGAACCGCACCATTACGTTCCTTTTCGATGAAAACTTTCAATTATCAGAAARTCGTCATCCACGCTTCATTTTCATCGGTATCTTGATGTTTAACCATTCAATTGAAGTCGGAAGGAAGCAGTGTCTCGCAAGCGATCGAAAGAAGAACAGCCCRGCTCGATAGAACGGTTAGAGCTGACAACTTTTGCACTGACATCCAACACCATGGCGAGCTCTCGAGCAACCGACACAGGGACACGACGGGCTGTGCGTAGTGGCGCAATCCTCACAGGCGCATCCCGGTGCGTGGGCAACACTTCCAGGCTGTCGTTTAGGGGTTGTGGCCGTAGCTGCTAATCTCGAATTCGAAACAGAAGGGGTGGAAAAAGCCGTAACCGGGRTCCTAAGCTGGGAAAAGGCCTCCGCCTCAGGGGTATTTACAACAACGCAGTAGCCGAATACACAAGACGTTGCTGCTGCGGCGATGCATTTGCTTGTTKGTTTCATTTTATATCCTTCGTTGAGGGGTAACCAAATAGTGTTTGWGAATAACGTAAAAGGTCGTTATCTTTTAGAGGTTGTCGGGGTTGCCAGGTGCTTTCAACGAGTCCACTCGTACTTTCGAAGCTGCTGTAGCGTGAAGTCGCGGAATGCATCAACTGTGCCGTACGAACTCGTATGGCTCGYATGGAACGTACTACTCGTACGAGTACGTACTCGTACCTGTACCAAAAAGAAAAGATGATGATGAAGATRTCAATCTAAAAACTGACGACAACAATTGGATTAGAGAGTCTGAGTTTTGAACAGCATGGTGCATAATGTTCTTACGTACAGTACTCGTACAAGTACGAAWAACGCTASTACGTACTGTATTTTTCATATCTTTTCTTACGTCATCACTCGTCTCTACAACAAACACATTCTGTTCGGTACCATACGGTACGTACGAGGTAGGAAGGCATATGTGTTGCTGAAAAGTGAAATCGGTTATGAGTACAAATAAACGCRCCAGTTTTTTAGCAGTGAGCCCCTATCTTTGCTTGCTTCTTATTGCTAACAAAGCACCAATCAGAATTAGAAAATCCATTGGCCAGAAAGGGTTTTCTTTCCTCTTCACAATGATGTGCACATTGCCATGTGAATTTTGAAGAGAACCTTTACCGGCTTGTTGATTTCTCTGCACACGAAATTTTTTTGTACTAAAAAATCATTAACACAGCAACCACATCAAGGGACCTGTCACACCCTCCAGTATCAAGAACAAGAACAACAAGAACAACAAGAACAACAACAAGAACAACAACAACAACAACAACAACAACAACAACAACAACAACAACAACAACAACAACAACAACAACAACAACAATAGACACTATTCTTGTTGGGACTGTGGCAAATGGACAAGCCGTTGCTGCATGGTGTACTAAGTGTACACAAATTGCGGCTAGGGCCTTGATTACAGCTAAGGAAGAAGGTGAGGATTGCTCTATCAAGAAGAGGGCAATGGAATTTGCTAAGTTCACTGAAGAGGAATGTAACAACAGCAGAGCTCTTTGCAGAAGAGTAAATGGGATCACTGTGAACTGTAATGCTACAGCCAGGATGGATGCAAAGGAATTTCATGTATTCATGATGGATTTGAKTGTAAAGCTTTTTCAAGATGCAGCCAATCTGCCTTCCAAAAGAGTTCTCATCCTTGTGGACAGTGGGCCAGGACAAAAGGACCTCAGCTTATTGGCGAAGCTCAAAGCAAGAGGGTTCAATTTGCATGATGGTGTTCCCAATACTACGCATGTTACCCAGCCCACCAACCAGAACTACAGACCATCCAAGTCAATGTATATTAATTTGGAGACCCTGGTTTGTTTCAAGAGAGCACAAAAAGACAACGTCAGACAACACAATTTCCCCTTGCTTGTTTTTGGGAATCACACTACATCCAATGAACAAGTTCTTTTGGAGCCTGCCTATGACAAAGCATTTTCAGTTGCAAATTCCAAAGCAGTCTGGGCAAAAATTGGAATTGCACCATTTACAACAAGACAATGCTTRTCTGATAGTAAAGTTGCGCACAAGTTGATAGTACTGGAAGATGGTACCATTGACTTGACAGCTGATCCTAATACTATAGCATTGGTTGAGAATTAACAGAAGAATGCGAAAGTGGTAAAGTTGTTGAATGATGCTGGTTTTAATGGTAATGTCTCCCAAAAGTTTGCACCACAAAAAAATAGCTGTTTGAGACAGTCACTGTACCAAATTCCAGAGCGTGCCAGGATGCTTTGGGCTCAGCAAAATATTCCAGCCAATAGTTCATTATTACAKGAGGAGATACACTCAACACCAAAGATTATTTTATTGCTGAAGAGAGGAAGCAAAGGCAAGAGCACATCAAAGGCCTGGAGTCACTGAAGAATAAAGCCAAAGCAGTATCTTAGTTTAATACCAAGGTTACTAGGTTAATTGAAGAGTGTGCCTCCAAGGGGGAAAATGTTAACAATGAGGAAGATGCCAAGTCTCTACCAGTTTCTACACTTAAGTTATTGTGCAAGTGGAAGCAACAAAAGAAGATTCCTACAAAGAAACAAGAAGTGCTTGATCTTTGGTTGGAAGTGAAGGATATWTATTTCCCTCCAGAATTTGCTTGGAGTGATGAAGATGAGACCCAACTTCAAAGACTGAAAGAAGATGAGATTACAATTAGGGATACTGCTCWAGGAAAGGAAAGAKMAAGGCTATGAAAAGAATCCCTGAACTACATTGCAAGCATGGCTGAAGAAGAGAGAGCTGGATGCAATATGCCTGTTAATGTGCTTGAGGGACTGAAGGAAATGGTTGTTGCTGGTGAAGTTGCTGAAGTGTAAGAGCAGTTTCCAGTAGTAGTAAGCAATTTATGTTGTGTGATTTATGTTAAGAGAAATCTGTTAAGAGAAATCTGTTCTTGTTTCATGTTCATAGTCAGTGTCTGGACATCGATTTTGTTTCACCGATCCGAATTTTCATAAAGTGAGCCAAAAAAAACAGCTCAGAAGCTTGGAACCTTTGACAGAAAAAAAAWTAACCGTGAAAGGTTGAACTTGGGAAGGCAAATGAAGCCTATTGTTCCCTCCTTAGAGCCGTGTACAATTTGTACTGACTCCAGACCTGTCGCGACCTCATTTGCCTTCCTTCCTTGTACGCATTACTAGTCATTTAAAAAGATCTTAATATTATATTTAACCTCGTGGACTAGAAGAGGCACTATATGGCCAGAACCATAGCTTTTGGTGGAAAGCATGCTTCTAGTTGCTCCAAGGGGCGGCACCTCCCTCGAAGGCATTTTGATGGAGGTGCAACCAAGGTGTTGTTTGGGCTGGGGAATTAGTTGAAATATTTGTTCATAGTTGTTTGCATTGTTTGTTTGATTGCAGCAGAGACCAAAGAAATTTTTGGTGATGCGGAGGGTTTGTGTTGTTTCTGCTGGGGAATTAGTTGAAAGGTGTTGTTTGGGCTGGGGAATTAGTTGAAATATTTGTTCATAGTTGTTTGCATTGTTTGTTTGATTGCAGCAGAGACCAAAGAAATTTTTGGTGATGCGGAGGGTTTGTGTTGTTTCTTCTTGGAGTACGCGTCAAAGACCAGCAGCCCATGTTCTACGTATTACTAGTAGTCATAACTTTATCAAAAATAGTAATACTGTTGCAATTTCTTACTATAGTTTCTATACCAGCTTTGCATGTACCAAATAGATTTTCAATGTCACTTCTACTAGTACCAATATCTTTCACTGCTGGTTCCCTGCTCCCGCCATCCAAGTACCTAGCAATGCCAATGGGAAATGCTCTGTCATTCATCATTTTTGCTTCTTGAAAAAATTCAGTTCAAAATTGTCATAACTTAGTAAAAAATAGTGTTAGATTGATGTCTCTTTGTTATAACTGTATTATTTTTTAATTTGGATTGTTAGTGACAAGAAACTTCTTCTAGGTGTTTTTATTTACCTTGAGGTAGTAAACGGGAAAACCAAAAATATAYTTCTTGCTACAGAAAATTATTGGCATATTCACTAGAATCTTAAAAAATCTGGTTTAGGAACTACAGCTATGACTACCTCTAAGTTGGATAGTTTTAGTAGTGTTAGTATATAGTAAAAATGAGAATTAAAAAAAACTTGAGTGATTTTTTTCTTATTCCTGCCAAGGATAGAATATGAGTTTTTGATGTGTTGTGTACCCCTCCTTAATTTATGACCCCTGACAGTACCTATGTATGCATCTACTAGCCTGATAGGCCCTTKGAAGATTGTACTACCAGATGAAACTGAGTTAGTGATCAACACCCTCCTCATTTGCATAGACCCAGTTACCAACCTTCTTTTGTTGGAGATCATTATAATCAACAACACGACTAGTGAACATGTGGCCAARMAATTTGCAAATTKCTGGTTAKWRTAGTAGCTCAGTACCCCAGACCAAATGAGTGCATCCACYACAATGGTAGTGAGTTCATTGCTGGTGCCACATTCAARAGTCCGCTGAACCAATTTGGAGTGCAGACCATCCAATCCACTGTCAAAAYTGCRAGGGGAAACAAAAATGTAAAGGATCCTTCTGTGTGCCTGAATGTACAAGCGATATCAACTGCCCGGGTAAATATGATGAGTGCAASARSARYAATRA
>CAACVS010000143.1:51793-67614 GCA_900660405.1 Pseudo-nitzschia multistriata
ACCACCTGTGAGTCCAACCCGTTGTGTAAAGCAGGTTACGGTCGTGAAGAGACTGATAAAAAAGCATGTTTCTGGCTGGGGCAGAAGAAATATAGTTGTGCAAAGGGGGGGCATTTTGAAGCACCGCGCACGAGACCTCTAAAAGTAACTTGTGRCGATGGCATGAAAGGCAACGGATGTTGTCCGGGTGACGATGTTTGCTCTAATGGAAATTGCAACTTTTTCCGTTTTTTTGCAAGTTTGACCTACCTATTCAGAGTGCCTGGATATGGGCGCAAGGTAGTAGTGGGGCGCAAACATTATGAACAGAGGACAGGTTTTATACTTTGCAATAGCTTGTCTGTAGGTGAAAAAGGAGCGGGGAGTATTCCTAGTGCTGCTGAGTGTTGTTTAATGCTGTTGTGAGTTGAAAGTGTTGTGATCTTCAACCCACAGAGACTGTAAGAGTATGTCAAACACTGAACCAAGAACAAACAATTATTCCAAACYGAGATCGAGAGTGATTTGATATCACTTGGTACTGTAAAAAACTATTTGGAATCCTTCTATCAAAAAAGAAGATTTCCAAATAGTACCACTAGTTCTATTTAAAGCGAACATCAAGCAACATTCCAAGCTACTTGAACAGGATTATCACTTCCTTTATTTGGGGCTTGATTGAAACATTGAGCTCATTCAACATGCCAGGTAATGGATGAGGCTATTGAATACCATAATTATGTGATAGTATTCCTTTTCTTACAATCCAAGAATACTCACATGATAGTCTTTTCAAGAAATTTTACCCATATTTTCCTTGGCAGTTATCTCGTCTCCGTTGGCCTCTTTCAAAGCTTTCAAGAACTTTCTTACCTGAACCAAACTTCGTAGCTTGATCTTCTGCTTCGGTGAGTAATAGTATTTGTCTGTATGGCCTTTGGTAGCCCCTGCCTTTCTCGAATAAAGTTTCTTTACCCACTGCATGCGTAAATGCATCAATGGTAGTCACAAAAGGAGGAGCAGGAAATACGAGAGAAGACCCTTTGTGAGATAAAATTTTTCAACACATTTTTAGGTGGAAAGAGACACGCCTGGTAACTCAACATAGCACATCTCAATAAAAGAGGAAGAACGTCGATACTCACACCTTTTGGCCAGCCTCCTTCAATTTCTTCGTCTGGKATGCCCTCCCATACAGGCACAGGTTCTGGTTTGGCTGCTTTTGTCTTCCTGTTCTTGGCTTTCTTCGGCGGACTTGCTTTTGCGTTTGTCATTCTGCCCCGTCTTTTCGTCGAAGCGGTGTTGATTTTWTTTTCTTCTTCCTCCTCTCCGTTATCCAGCTGCGATAACGAGCTTTGTTTCTTGCAGAAATTATCGGTATCAAACTTTTTGTTGGCATCATAATAATTTAGAGCTGCAATGAGTTGTGGGCGTGAAAAAACATCAACATCACCATCGTCGTAAATGATTTTCCATAGCTCCACATTCCCTGGTATTGCTCCTTCTACTGCCCCGAAAAATATTCTRTTCACCTTGAATATCTTATTCAGGTGTCTTCTGTTGGTTGTCGAAACTCTGAACCGTTTCGCAATACGTCTCTCTGAGAAGATGTTTTTTTTCTCATCCTTTGTATCGGTAGATGACGCATGCTCGCTACCGTTCTTTTCCCCGTGAATAATGTCGCCTGTAGACATTAAATTGTCCTTTCTACTATTGTCATTTGGGTCATCCTTCAATTCCGATCCATCCTCGCTTGTCTCCACAAAGTTACCATCCTGCCAAGTCTTSAATGATGCATTTGTATTGTTGGCACTAWYCCCTTTAACGGTGGCGTCGGTGTCCCTCTCGTCGTTCTCTGTGCACTTGTGGTTTGGATCGCTGTTTAAGTCCGTTCCGTTCACTTTAGTTYGCGTAATGCGATGCTGATTCTTACCTACGCTGGATTCAACGGCGCTGCTGGCTGCGGAGTCAAAAGCTGCGCTGCCATTCGGATATCTAGCAGTATATGTTTCTGAACCGGCTGAGGGTTCGTCTATCGCCTGCTGATGACCAGCAGTATCATTGGTTGAGGGAAGATCCATATCACGGGAAACTATCGAAACCGTATTTCAGGAAGCTTCTTCAACGCAGTGCGATGAAGATACGTGAGTTGATTTCAAAGATATCGGTATTAGCACCAAAAGTACTAGTATTGGATTCTAACGACGTGTAAGAAAATGTGAATCCTCTCTCCTCTCAATTGAAAATAACTCGTAACAGTAGTTGGTTAGCACATGTAAAGCAGATGGCTACGAACGGTCGGTTTCGTAATCATACTGGTACCGGTACAGAACCTTCGAAATGAGATGATGATACAGTAAATTTATGAAGGATACTGTTGTATGGTACCAAGTACCGTACATTGCGCAGGTGTGATACTACGCGTTTCGTAACAATTGAATACGGTCGCAAAAGAGAGCAAAAAGTGTTGATTCGATACGTAAACGTACGAAGTCTGAAAGAAATTAATCCTATTGACTAGATAAATTAGTAAAGAATGAGAATCTCTGGATATGGGAATGTTTCTTCCCTTCTCCCATCGGATTCTCTTCACACATTTTGTTAAACAAATAGTCCACAAATATGTCCATGTTGGACAAATAAACAAATATGACGTCATCCACATTGGTCGCGCCGTCTGTTCGTCAACACACTCCTCACTGTAGCATCAYCGTAGCCATGGTAGACTTGGCATTGGTGATCGCGTGCATTGCCTTGATTGCGGGCGTATCACTGATACTATTCCATGATRGTCTTCAAGCTGAAGCTGCTGCTACAGTGTTATCTTGATCCTTCATACGGAGCAACCGGGCGTCATTATATTGTTGCTTGTAGTGAATGTAATCCTTTTCAGTCACCCCTTGAATRGTGTTACGGAATCGTCGGAACTTGGCTCCCTGTAAAGGCTTTGTGAAGTAGTCGGCAACAATTTCGTCRGTAGGGCAGTATTCTATGGTTACCTCTCCCTTCTTCACTCTGTCGGTAACAAAGAAATATCGTATGTTAATGTGACGGGTCCTTTTAGTACTGGATGCTTTTCCATTYCTCTCGAGCCTAATAGCGCTCTCATTGTCCTGGTACAATGTATTGCTCTTCATTAGCTTCATCGACTCGGAGTCAATGYTTCCTGCATTGTCGGTCATATGCTGACGCTGGGCCATTAGGAAATACCTTGCCCATATAATGAAAGGCATATTATCATCAACRCCGACAACCTCCGCTTCTGTTGAGCTCTTGGTGTTAAGCTTTTGTTTAGTGCATGTTGTAATTRCCGCACCCTGTCCGAGCGTCATCATCCCCCCGGAATGGCTACGCATATCATTATGCACGGCGAAAGCTGCATCCACGTGCCAGTACATGTTGCCGGATCCATCCCATCCCAGCATCAGAGGCAGAAAAGGTGTTTCACTCAGGTAACTCATCACCCGCTTGAGTTTCTTCCAGTCATCAACATCCNTATCGAAACCGTATTTCAGGAAGCTTCTTCAACGCAGTGCGATGAAGATACGTGAGTTGATTTCAAAGATATCGGTATTAGCACCAAAAGTACTATTATTGGATTCTAACGACGTGTAAGAAAATGTGAATCCTCTCTCCTCTCAATTGAAAATAACTCGTAACAGTAATTGGTTAGCCCATGTAAAGCAGATGGCTACGAACGGTCGGTTTCGTAATCATACTGGTACCGGTACAGAACCTTCGAAATGAGATGATGATACAGTAAATTTTTGAAGGATACTGTTGTATGGTACCAAGTACCGTACATTGCGCATGTGTGATACTACGCGTTTCGTAACAATTGAATACGGTCGCAAAAGAGAGCAAAAAGTAATAATTTCAAGTTCTAAACTTCCATTTGAAGTTATGAACTTTTGCTCCTACATCATGTACCAGGTTCTATTGAGCTAGTTTTTTAAAAATGACTGTTGAATGGGTCATTCCCGATAGTCTAGGGGGAGGGGCTTACAGAAAGTCTAAAAATTGAGACTAGATGTTCTATTGCATCTATTTTTGGTCTGTCTGTCTATCAATATTTAGACTTTCTAGACTAACGGGAATGACCCAATGGCCGAATAGATTCCTGGGCCCCCTCAAAACGCAACGCGCTACTAATATGACCAGAAATGACTGAATATATATATATATATATATATATATATATTAATATCATATAAATAGAATATAAATATTAATGTAAGAATAAAGTACATATTAATTCCAATCCGTTAGAAAAAATGTGATCAAAACTGATCACAAAAAATTGTGATCAAGAAATTCATCAATTTTGTGATCATTTCTGATCACATTTTTTTGTGATCAAAACTGATCACATAATGGAAAAAAGGGGACCGGAGAATTTAATTTTTTTGAAAAACATCAAAATCGACATGGTTCCAGGGCAATTGAGGTGATTCAATCATGAATCCAACATTTCAATCATGAATGCCATCCAAAAACTAGCTCACTAGAACCTGGTAGACTTTCTACCAGGACATTTTGAAGTTCATAACTTCAAATTGAAGTTTAGAACTTGAAATTATAACTTTTTGCTCTCTTTTGCGACCGTATTCAATTGTTACGAAACACGTAGTAAAGTAATTTAGGAGGGGTACACAACGTGTTGGAAACTTCTGCAGCACGATGTGAAAACTGTTGGAACCCGGAGATTAAGAGGTGAACCACAACAGACATCAGCAAACAGATTTCCTCTAAATATACAATGACGTGGCATCACCAATATATGGTAAATAGGCATCGAATGGAAAAAGCAAGTGACATTGAGAAAATGGTCTGAGTGGTGGATCCAAAGGAACCAAAAGTAGTTAAGAGAATTCTCATTCTTTTTAGTTTATTCAGTTAACAGTATGACACTTTAAGACTTCCCATCACTTAGGCCAAGAAGCGATTGGCCAGCAGACGTGGATTCAGCATAAACTAAAAAGAATCTCAAAATAGCAAAAATATGACAAGTGGCAATGATAATCCTAATAAGGCTGCTGGGGGAAACAAGATAACCTCAGATGAACACAGATCCTCCGACACCGCTGGCGGGGGAGCCCCRTGGAAACAAGTGTTCAGACAGTGAGGTGGCAAGAAGAAAACAATGAGTAAGCAGTCCACTAAACCGACATTCAAAGGTAAAGGGCTGGTGGTGGTAGTAAAAGATTGGCTTGCTAACACAAATAGCTACTTTCTGTGGTGCAAAAACTAAGTTATTGTTAGTAAGGTTGAAGTTAGGCTCTGAAAAGCATATATTTGCTCTTCTTATGGCTCCATGTCTCTAAAAATGAATAATCTGTTTTTGGTCAAGGTACTAATTTATTTCCAAAAAATGGTATACCAGGGTTTACACAAATCCACACTAAAAAAGCTTCTTTTTGTTTCCTCRGTAAGTCCARGGCTGTAAGAATTCTTCAAAGTTRCTRGCTATGGTGCACTAAACAAGATAGTGGTGGTAGTCCAGTGCACCATAGCCAATTAGTAATTAGTACATGATAGTATTGTATTTGCTTAAGTAGAAATAGTCTGTCCTTTGTCCAGTCAGTCCCACCTGTCTAGTCCTTACTAGCAAAAATTCAAACTGTCTGCCCTTCATCTGTTTCTTGTACTAATTCCCCAGTAGTAATTTCTACTAATAATATAGTCACTATTTAATAGTGCTGTAATATCCCAAGAATGAATTTGATGCCCAACAAATTGATATTCAGAATCAGTATTAAAATTAAAAATCTGACTAAGTTTCAGACCTTGTTTTTATAAAATGCCAACACATAGGATAGGGTGTTGGTTTGTTATCTCAATTGTAGTAGTCACTGATCCATTTTTAGTCTTRATTCAATACAAACTGCACCTCAGACAAAGGATTGCTGAGTATCTTTGACAATGGGGGGCTCTGGAGCTTCAGGGGAATGCACAGATCTACTGTCCATAGTAATTATTTGGATCATCTGACCATTTCTTCCTTTGTTATCAACTGCCATGATTAACTTTGCAGTAGCCTCCCTTGCCTTGTTTGTTGCTGTGTGTGACTTCACAGATGCTGTACAACTGCTAGCTTCCTCTTTGCGAGCAAGATCTTCCAAGTGCATGCCTTTTGGCCCCTATAAACAAGGAGCTTTGCATGATGACTTGTCTTCTTGACCTTTATATATTTCCTAATAGGCCTATGGTCCCTCTGGTRTAACAGTTGAAGACATYGTGGTACTAGAACACTGTCTGGTAGCTTCACTGCTCCTGGGGAGCTGTTTATGTGTTAAKAAACATCTTTGTGGAGTTCTTTGACAATGTAGTTTGGTGGCTTTTGATTAGATGGTACATTTTGCTGCTTCTCCTCAAAGRTAGTAATCTTGGTATCCTCCATACTAATTCACTGGGGTGGTGCATGACCTCACAGGAGGTACTGTTCTCAATCAATTCCAAGAGAAAGGAAAGTGACTGARYCATTATGATAAGTTGTATTAAATGAATCCACCACTCTTCCACCTGATCAGCTTGAAACAGAAACAAAAGAATTAAGGGCGTGTCTTGCCAAATGTTGAGCTGCATGATTAGGTGCCTAATTTAGTTAGTAGACAAGAGAGGTTTGTCAATTGTGGGACTGGAATTTTTCAATCAAACTAGTCATTACACAATAAAAAGGAGATGGCTCAAAATTGACTWACAATTTTTCAACCATACAACCATTTTCATCTTGCTGGTGACCTGACAGTTTGAGCTTTACCTTGATCTCCAAGGGTCACTTGGCAGCAGAGACAAGCATCCCCATTTGTTCCCACCTATAAAAAGATAATTTTCTAGTTATTGTATAGGCCTGGCTAGCAAATGTACACACCAGTCGTAGATTTTGGGCCCTTAYATTTCTGTGTAATGACTACTTTGACTAAATAAACTAAATACCAAAGTACAAGTATGTACTCTACAGCAAGGCACTTGCTGAATTTTTGAAGAATCCCACCAGTCGTGCGACCAAATAATTTTGAATTCCACCAGGCATGTGACCAAATAGTTTTGCTTGCACAAGCACTCTGTAGCTGTAGTAAAAGTTGATTCTTAATCCCACAGGTCATTACTACGCCATAATTAGAAGGCCCAAAATCGACGCACTGCCGTACAAAATACAAAGTCCCCAATGGACACTTAACAATGATAAGCACATGAATCAAATCCCAGTAGTAAAAAGAGGAATTCAGTGATATGGGCGGTTATAGGAGGGGGTTAGCAAGTATTGAAAGRTATACTACAGCCCTGTATAGTATCTGAAGTAAAAAATGTACGGATGGTTTGGGCAGAAAAGAGTAGCCAAACCTATATGATATGGGGGAGTTGGGGGGTCCCAGTACTTATATTGATCAATGATAGAACTGTCTTCTTTTTACACCAGCAACTGTATATGATACTACTACAAGTAGGTGGTAGGTACTAGTACATGTACTCCAAGAAGAAATGACACAAACAACCAGTATTACCAGGAACCCCCTGGCCTGTGTTACACATTGGACCATCCAAACTACACCTAATTACACAGCCACAACAACTCCCTGGTTGTGCTTCCAACACAACTCCTCAGAGGGAAGCATCACCCCTTGGTGCAACTAGGAGCATACTTCATAGGTACCTGAGGCTATGGTTCTGGTCACATAGTGCCTGGTTGTCTTCTAGTTCACAATGTAAAATATAATATTAAAATTTTTGGGTAAGTAGTAGAAATACAGCAGCAGCAACAAAGCCTCTAATTGAACCTTTGTTGCCAGCACAGTAGTCCCACATTAGTACTAGTAACTGAAATATACACAGAGGGGACTTCAACTTGCACGCGTATAATCATTTGTTTTTGGGTATATTAGTACTTCACCTCACTTTGAGTTAATTACTCATACTAGTACTAGCTACTAACCAAATGCTGCCATGATTTTCCAAATGTAGATTCTTGAAGAATCCCCCCAAATGCTGCTCAATATTTCCCTYAGGTTCTGCAGTTGAACCTTCTTGCTGTCAACAATTCTTTCTAATGAAAGCTACTATGGTTCTGGYCACCATATAGTGCCTCTTCTAGTTCATGAGGTTAAATATAATATTAAGATCTTTTTAGTACTGCTGCTAGTAGTAGTACTACTACTAGTGGTGGCAGTGCCAGTGGTAGTACTCATCCTCATCTTCACCTCTATTAACAGTTGTAACAGAAATATATGATTGTTTCTTGTTACTACTACTTGTACTAGTAGTGTTTCTTGCACAACTACTACTGATCAGTGGTATTAGTTGTTGTTCTTGTTGGTATATCAGCAGGCTAGTACTGGTAGTATCATGAGTGATGGGACTGCAACTTCTTAGACCTTTTGTTGTTCTTGGAAGAAATGGGATGATGCTGTTTTTCTACRTCATATAGATGGTAAGCGTGTTAACTGCACAGCACAATGTGCACAGKCATTTMACTACAAATATTGCTGCTCTATGCACAAAGTATTCTTAGCCCCTGGTGGTTGGATACCAGCAGCTGAACACAGAACCCAAAGTGAGTAGAGGATGATGCAGTTAATCCAGTACCTGTATTGGCAATACTAATAGTTTGCATCACTTCAGACCTTCGCCTTGTATGTCATGTACAGTTGGAAAGAATAGATTGTCAAATGGTGTTTTAGGGAAGTATTTTGACACAAAGGAGACAGCTAGTTGTGATTTTACTAATGATGGCAGCAGCAGACTCAGTACTTCAAAGCATGGTGCGGGAAAGACTTTGTCTTGCTTTTTGCAGATGGTACCAATTGGAGCAACTAGTAGTAGGAGTATACTGTACACAAGCACCTCCCAGTTATATGGTCCTGGCTAGTACACAAGAGTAAGTATAATGTTGAGCTTATTTCTACTGGGAGGGGGAACAAAGAATGGAATATTATGACACTGAAAGAAGTGAACAAATTTTAGTTCAGAATCTTCAGAATTTCAAAACCRAAACCAATTATAGAAGATCAAAGGCCAATGCTGAAGACAGAGGAACAAAGACCAAGCCAGAAAAAAAGAAACATCTCCTCTAACTTATTCACTACTGTACTGCATAAAAATGTGCATGGTTCAAAATCATGGTATGGATATTAAAGAGGTAGRATGAGCGAAAAGCTTGATGAACTGCGATCAATGCAACAAAGCATGYTYGGAACTGTTTTCAAATTCMTCATTCGCTTTGTTTCCCATGGATGAGTTTTAATTGGYGCTTCCTTTGGGATCTCTTTTTCGAGCCAACCGAGTATTCCTTTTGATCTTCTTTGGGAGGAGCGAGATCGACTTCGGCATTGTGCTGGAAGTCTGCAAATCTGGTGYAGCAATATCCCATATCTCCTCTTTCAAAAAATCTTCAGATAGAGATTGTAGTCCGTTTGATGGAACCCAATCTGTAACGTAATTCGATTTTCTATATGGTCTCGTACTATCTCCCTTTTTCAACGGGTCGGGCATTGTAACATGAATAAGTTCCACTGAGTCAGTATCAGTTTCTTTCGATCCTTGCTCCGAACTCCATGCAATGTTGTTCTCAGGTTCTCCTGCCGGAGCTCTGTTACGGAAGTAATCGCTCGAACGAAAAAACTTCCGCCGTTTCCGGCATCGTATCTTGGTACTCGTGCCATCATCATGTGATGACGTTTGGATTCTACCTCGACTCTTCCTTTCTTTTTGATCATTCTCGAAATTTCTCTCTTTTGTTTCCCAAACCAAATCCTCACATTTCAAAACTGAGTTCTCTGGTTGGAATTGAAATTGGTCGTTATCACTATTGTAATCACTATCAGGGGCAAGCGTCGAGACGTAMGATTCTTCTCCTCCTCCTGAAGCGTTATCTATACTTCCATTTAGATTTTTGAATTTCTTTAGCGTCGCAGTCTTTTTCGTTGTGGAAGGTGACCAATTTTGCTTCAATTTCTCCCCAAACGGGGTAGTGGCAGTAGTAGTTTGGAGCTGGTTGTCTGCAGTGTTTTCAGAATGYTGAACCTGAATCTTATTGTTTGAACCAGTGCTAGAAGTTCTCTGATTTTTTTTGCCAGGGTGGGTGAATGGTKCCGAATCAAGTCCGTAGTCTTGAATATTTGAAAATTGGGTTAGAATTTCCTGACCTCGCGGAGTAAGGGATACCGGAGAATCGAAATTGGAACTGCAGTCAGCCATTGCCACAGTCTCTTTACATCCCTCCAGGAATTCCCTCATCGAACGGCCAACCGAACACATTTTTTGGTTCTGACGAAAACAAGCTGGAGCTTCCAAGTGGTCTTGGAGGTCCCTGGTCAAATGTGACTTGTTCTTATTGGACCATATGTTTATGCTTCCCGCCTGATGCGTAGTTTGAGCAGCTTTTGGTCCCATAAAATCATCTTGAATACTCGCTTCACAGTTTGACGATATGCTATTCCTTTCATAGTCTCCAGTCTCCAACGATCCATTTCGTATTTGACYACACGCAGATAATCTCATAAAACTATTTTCTCTCCACGGCGGACCTGTGATGATATCTTGTTCTGATTCCTTCAATGCCATGACTTTCTGAGATGTATCCAACCGTTCGTCCATTGCACTCTGGTGTAAAGGAAGTGATTGTTTTTTAGCATCGCCTTCGTCCCTGGAGGTTGAAAATCGCTYATGGTCTCGAATTGATGACTCATTTCTTCCAAGAAAGCTGATTTTGGGTACAGATGCTTTGATTCGTTCTTTTGGATGGATTTTGCTTTCAGGGTTATTGGTTGGGCTCTCTAAATTTTCGCATCCCTTGTCGTCTCCCGCTTTCATCGAAGACATCATRCAAGATTCCGATGTTTGGGGATTCTTCTCAGACGAATTGCTCSGAAGTGAAGCACTGCGGGAATTCTTCGAAGCGTTTGTGTCAAAAGATAACCCCAAATCTGATCTATCTGTATTCAAATTATTTGAKTTTGATGATAAAATGTGGTCACTATCATCAGAAAAGTCAATGGTTTTCAACACATATTTTTTTTCATTTCCGAGGGGGAAGACATGGCTATTGTTCGTAGTAGGAGGGTCTTTAGATGTATTGCGACTCAGGTTAGTGTCCTCTTGTTTGTGTGCCTTGTGATTGTTCAGATCCTCTCCACGGCGATCACCATGGCTATTGATACCACCACAGTACCTCTCAATCTTTTCCCAATCGTCTTGGTATTTTTCACTTTTTGGGTCATCTCTCGACTTACTCCCAGTTATGAAAGCCGAAAGCATTGCGGTGTTGGCTGACTCATAAACAGAAGTAGCTGCGTGTGGATAGCAAATTGGTTGCGGGACAAGATTTTCTTGCTCTAGGTTCTTCTTGGCATCTTGACTGCAGTCCTGCTGATGCTTATCTTGTTTGTTTCGAATACTTGTTTTCTCGCCATCTTCGTCCTCCTTTTCATTTCGCGGACCATGCAAGAAATCTACGTAACTTTCGTGCTCATGGTCATCTTGCTGATAATACACATCATTTGTCACAATAGAGTTTATTGATCTTTCTTGTCGATTAMACCAAAATAATGCTCGAAAGAGTATGAGTCCGAAAAATGATGCTACCGATGACTTTCCATAAATGACTAATAACAGAAGTGAAATCCAAACGAAGTCGAGGCTACCATGGTGGAAAAAATARCAAAGAAATTTTCTTGCGTCATCTGAAGCGATAAAGGGACTTTCATTGTCGAACTGGTTGTCCTCTTCCTCTTCCTCAATGAGTTCTTTTTTGCTTCTTGAACTGAACTGTTCGTCTACTTCTTGAGATACTGCGTAAAATCTCCGTTCTTGCCTGTGACGTAGCACCACCTTTGCTTGGTCGATAGTTGAATGAGGTCGAGAATAGATTTTGCATCGCAATGTTGCCAGCCTTCGTGTCAACAGATTTGTCGTTTTATTTCCGTCATTGTAGCTATTATCAAATTCGACGTCATGGGAATTATTAGTGGTAGATGTGTCCGGTATCGGATGCTGAATCGTTTTCATCAAACTCACTACAACAGTAGTTGTTCCATAGGAAAGACGACGAGTATCTGGTGGATTGCAGCTCTCGAGCGGAATCATAAACGTACAATTTGCTTCCCCGACATGCAAGACTCTTTTCGTTCTTTGCCGAAACGAGGTAAGGTTTGAACCGATACTTTTTCGATTGAGAATGTCATTGCCATTTGGATGACTGTTGATATCGCGATCATRCTCATTTTCCATCTCAAATCCCTGGAGCTCCTGCGTCTCCTTCCAATCTAAACTGATCTTTTGCGAGTACGACAAGGACCCAAATTTTGACTTCATACTGACTCCCACTTGCACTTCCTCGACTGAAACAATCCAAAGAGTATTATTTCCCATGATGTCACGATTAGAAGCTGGTACTCGTTCGCGACTATGCTCTGCATCAGAAAGAGAGGGCACCACGCTCTCGCTCTCGTCTCTCTTGTGATCACAACCATTTTTGCAAAAACGTAAACCATTTGYGATCGTTCGCTCTTCGTCTTCCACGAGGACGACTACAGAAAGTAATCCGTGTCCATTAGAACGAATTGCTGTTTTACTCGTTGGGCTTGCATCTCCATTTTCATTTGCACTTGGGCCAATGCTGCTGCTGCTGTTAGTATTACTATCTTCCCTTGCTATGGACTTTTCCGATGGCGCCGACCATTGCATATCGGAGTGGCTAGGGAGGCTCTCACAGCAACCTACTGTTTGGGCATTCCTAACTTTGTTGAAAAAACTAGATTTTCTTTTTTCGCAATGGGAATGAGCCGAAGGATGCGTATCCAGAGCTGAGAAGAAAGCGAGAAGGATGAAAAGTAAATTGTGTTGGAACATCCTCGCTGTGACCTGTTTCTTTACTATTATTCTGTCGAGAGCAGCGGCGCTACGTGGTATGGTACTCCAAAGCAAGTTCGAATCCAATGGACGACTATGCTTAAGACCAGAGCTTTCTCTTTTTCTGACTTTACAGCTCATCGGTTTATCGAATGTTATGTTTCTACTTATCCATAATTGACGCAACATCGAAAACAAGACCGCATCGTCAATTCTMATGCGCATCAGTCGAGAACCGAAGATTTAGAGATGCGAAGACCGAAGACCGATTTCGATTTTGCTTCTCTTTCAGGATTCTACCGTTCCCGTTSTACAGTAGGTGCTGTCCCGTACTTGAATTGTACTGTAGATAATCCCCTACGTACGGCACTTGTGTACTGTATTCGTCCTCTTCTCGAACTTTTTAGGGAATACGGAAACTTCATGCCGAGGCGGTGATTTCGAGGTACGTGCGAGCTCTACCGGTACGAGGAACTAACCCTAAATGAGGTGGAGCTGGGACGTTAGGAAACAACGCATTACCGGTTACCTTCAGCTACTTACTGTACGTACCCAAGACTTAAGTAAATATGTTCATCTCCTACTTAGTAAACCAGTGCAAAATGGCACGTGCCAACTAATGAAAGCAATTGTACTATTGCCTACCGGAAATCAACTTAAAAGCTACTTTTAAGTTACTTTTAAGCTACTTCTTTAAATTAGCTTAAACATTACTTTAAAGTCACTTTCCCGTTGCCCCTATCACGTAGCAATTCTACTATARCCGCTGAATTCTACGTAAAGAACACCAGCTACTAGTACTTTAAAGAAGTAGCTTAAATGTGGCTTTAAAGTCGCTTAAACGCTACTTTAAAGTCACTTAAAAGCTAGTACTTTTAAGCTACTCTTAAGAGACTTTATTTTTATCTTAATTAAAAATTTTGATTCCAGAAAGTAGCTGAGCCCTAGGTCCAGTAGATTAAAGTTTCTGGTTATGAGTCGTTTCCGAACGTCCCTGAGGCAGGTCCATCCAGAGCCGGAACAAATTCTACACGGTTCTACRGAGGGAACAATACACCTCATTTGGGTTCGCAAATTCAACCTGTCTCAGAATTAAAAAAAAAACATAAGAATTATATTGAAATATTTGGTGGTACTAATTTGTACTACGTAGCATATCCTACGGACCTTGGGGATATTKAGGGCTCTGAAAAAACAACCTCTTGGCTGATCAATGATCCCCTTGTTGTTCTTATTATTATAAAGTTATTATTCCAGCATATGCATGGGTGGGAAGTGTCTGCTAATAGCTCTATAAGGAGGGTGAGACAAGTCCCTTGCTRGTATTTTTTTACTAGTAAAAACTGCACTTTTTAAATGTACTCTTCATAACCTATTACAGATTCAATCCACACATTTGGGTTCATACCTCATGCGTAACAAAGTACTGTGCAGGTACTAAATTTTTGCAACCAATATCTCCTCAAAACAGTCTTTATTGGTGTGGGACATACAAAGGCTATTACTATGCATTGCACATCAATTGAAATTACGTTTCACAGGGCATTCCAAGAAATGTTAACTTCACATTCCAAATATTAGTACCGTAGCCCTGTTTAGACATGACTACTGCTGTTTTTTGCCTGAATTAACATTCCAAATGCTCTACTTAACATTCTGAATGTTAGCATGGTAGGCACCCTCTTCTTCCTCTTTTCTAGGAAATRAGACCAAACTTATTGGTTTTTGGAAACAGGGATACTAATACTAGGACCTACATAGGCCTAGAGTGATRCTATTACTAACATTCCAAAAGTTAAATCTGACATTGGAAAAATTAAGTTAACATTGGGAACCTTAATTCTAACATTTGGAATGCTGCCYTGTGAAACGTAATTTCAATTGATGTGCAATGTSTAGTATGCTAATTAGTACCACTAATTTATTTACCACTTTACTCATATTTTCTATATATTTTGTGGTAGGAATTCTACTATGCAGCCACAKCAGCTTTTCTGTTCTTGTGGTTGCTTCTATACCTCTTTCAGTTGCACAATACACCACAAAATATAATGAGAATGTAACCATTTTACGRCTCCCTCCTATTGACTCATGAGAGGAGGTGCACTGAAAAAAATAGCTCACAAAATAACACAGCAGTAAGCTCAAATTGTACAAGTACAAGCAAAAATCTCAAGCAATGTTGTGAACAAGCAAATAACAAGCAATAACAAGCAAATGRCAAGAATAGCAACAGCAGGGGGAGGTTGTTGGTGCCTCCCTCAGATGTGAATCAGTCAGCGCAAAGTACCACAACAAGGTCCTTCTGGAGTTAATGGATCAAATGGTTGGCCAACTCAATGAAGGAGGCCCTGTTAAAAATGACAATTGGTTCCCCAATGACAAGCTGTCCATGCATGAGGAACTCAGCTTTCTAACTCCAGACCACATATATGCCTTCTTTGCCAAGAAAGCTTATGGTTGAATGGATCCAGATGGGGATGATAATCCTACTCATGGTAGATCAACATCCCTAGTCTACTACAAGAAAGCAATATCATAACAAGCTGCAGAAGTGGACTGTGATTCAAGGCATGGGAAGTGGCATTTCCACTAAGTCACAGAAAATTAATGATCAATTTGCAGATACAATCAAGAAGGAAACTAGAGGACTTGGGCAGGCAAGCAGCATGATGGACATGCCTCTAGCCAAGAATGAGTTCTTGCAAACACCAGAACTGATGGCAAATCACRAGACAATTACAAATTGACTGAGTTTCCTTGCAATAAATAAGTTCCAGTTCTACTTGAGAGGTCAGAATGATGATATGGCTCATGTGGGRAAGGATAGCTTGGAAAAATCAGTTGAATTTCCCCAGTTTCTTACAGCAAACAAGTTGAAGTGGTCCAAGAATGTAAGGGAGGAATGCAATTGACTAAAGCAGATCTTACTTGGATCAATGGATCACAGGAGTTGTGTGCCTCTTGGGCTTGCTCTATTCCTTGAAAAATGGTGG
>CAACVS010000143.1:74671-98125 GCA_900660405.1 Pseudo-nitzschia multistriata
AATCCAAACCCAAACCCCCAATCCAAACCCAAACCCCCAATCCAAACCCAAACCCCAACCCCAACCCCCAATCCAAACCCAAACCCAATCCAAACCCAAACCCAACCCAAACCCAAACCCAAACCCCAACCCAACCCCAACCCAACCCCAACCCGATAATTTCCGGATATATTTTAGATATGTGTAATCTTGAGGCTTGGTTATGAGAATCACCAGAAAAGTATAAGTTCTTACCAAAATTTACTACTATATAGTACTTTTTTGGTCATATTTGTCAATTTCAGCCACAACACCACTAGTACTAAAAAAATTTGGACAATTTCCAGATATATTTTAGATATATGTATTCTTGAGGCTTGGGTATGAGAATCACCGGAAAAGTATAAGCTCCTACCAAAAGTTACTACTATACACTACTTTTTGGGCCATTTTTGCCTATTTTAGCTACAACACTAATAGTACTTAAAAAATCTCAATAATTTTTTGATATATTTTAGATATATGTATTCTTGAGGCTTGGTTATGAGAATCACCGGAAAAATATAACATCTTACCAAAATTTACTACTATATAGTACTTTTTTGGCCATATTTGCCTATTTTAGCTACAACACTAATAGTACTAAAAAAATTTCGATAATTTTCGGATATATTTTACATATATGTATTCTTGAAGCATGGATGTGAAAACCATTGAATAAATATGTGATCCTGGTATACTTCACTACTATGTAGTAATTATTAGGCCTTTTCCACTTGTAACAACCATTGATACTAATGGCAGATGATTGGAATACAAAGTAAGCATAGAGGCAAATCAAGCGCACAAAGTACTCCAGGAAATCACCTGGTTGCATGAAAAAAGACCAAATTTTGACCTAGTAACAGTAAATCAAAGATTGCTTGGTGAAAATGCGGCACTCCTTCTACATGAGTAATAACAATAATTGTGATGAGGGTGACACAAGTAGTGTTTAGGTACAATGGAACTGCCTAAAAGGATATTGTATAAAGAGGCTTTCTTGAGATGTGTGTATCAAAATACAATGCAACGGATGTTTGGTTGGAGAAACTTACTACTAGTGAAAATACATCAGCTACAGCAGTTGGGTTTTGCATGTGAATGTTTGGAAATCTTAATACACATGGAGGGAGGATTGAAAGTAAGAGGAAGACAAAAGAAGAAAAAGGCAAACGACAGCTATGATTCCTATTACGGCAAAAATGAAGAGAATTTTTAAACGAATAAATAGTCATGGTTAAGTAAATTACGAATATAGTACGAATATAGTACGAATATAGTACGAATATAGAGGATGTGAGTATTACTCCTCGTCTTCACTTTGGTCTGCGTCCTCCTGGTTGTGTTGTTCATCATACTCGGTCAACTCCTCATTTGTCTTCAACATCACAGCGGACTCCCAGTCATCTTCCATGACGTACAAAAGGTAAATTGCGAGGTCACGACGGGTGGTGAACCTTGGTCGAGTCTCCACAACACCTCCTCGGAGGGAGGCGCCACCCCTTGGAGCAGCTAGAAGCATTCTTTCTAACAAAAGCTATGGTTCTGGCCATATAGTGCCTCTTCTAGTTCACGAGGTTAAATATAATATAAAGATTTTTTTTAAAAATTAGATGTTTGATAAATTAATTTGTAATTCCTCATAAACTAACGGTAGGACCAGAAAATTTAAGGGTATCGACCGATGCGCAATGCCATGGATCCTGTTTGTGTGACGTTCGCCGATCCAGGGGTCATAATTTAGAGGGGCGCGCAACAGTTTTTTTTTCTCGTGCAGGATCAGAATTTCATTATTCCATGTGTGTCCGAAATTGGAAAATGTCACCCCAGGATTTTTTGACAACTTAATTTTTACTGCATATCACTGTTAAAAGTGTACCTGAAAGACCCCCTACACAGGAACACTTCCAATCACTCTCTGATTTTCAAACTTCATATGCACATCTCTCATACAGTTGAGAGTCAAGTAGTAAGTGTTTCTTGGATGTTACTGCTGTTTGTTGTTTGATGTTTGATGTACTGATAGGGCTGGTAGTACCACCATATTAGTACTGTAATTCTAGTACAAATAGTCTGTCCTTCATCCAATTTTGTGAAACCAGTCCAGTCCCTAGCAAAAATTCGAACKGTCTGTCCTTCATCCGTTTTGCCTTCTAAATCACCAGTAGTGGTTCTACAGCTAGTAATAGTAGTGAAATGGTCTTCTATGAACAATAAAATGATAGCACAACAATGCATTTGATATCAAAGAAAAGAGTATATTCAGAATCTTCACAAAAAGTTGGTATAGGTGCAATAGTTTAAAATTATTATAGTTGTATTTTTGATAAAGTTATGACTACTCACAAGTTGAATAGTTTTACTAGTATTATGCAGTAAAAATATAGTTCTCAAAAAATCCTGGGGTGACATTTTCCAATNGATAAAGTTATGACTACTCACAAGTTGAATAGTTTTACTAGTATTATGCAGTAAAAATATAGTTCTCAAAAAATCCTGGGGTGACATTTTCCAATCTCGGACACACATGGAATATGAGTTTTCGCTGCGACGCGCACACCTCTAAATTATGACCCCTGCGCCGATCTGAATTCTGGCAAGAAAAAAGTAATAATTCCATATAAAATAGTTCCTTTTTGGTTCCAGCTTTATGTTCCGGGTGTAAAATAAGACTATTGTTCCACACGTAGAGTCCTGTAGAATCCCTACCGTTAAAAAGCTGTCACGTCTTATTTCGCACCCAAACTGGTACTGTACAGTATGGTACGTGCATTATTATCCTATCGTACGTACGTACGTACGGTACATCACTGATGACAAACGTCAGTCCTTTTTCTGACAGGATCCTGTCAGGACGTGCCCCTACGGTATGCGCAAGCCATCTCTTTTTTACTGTACCCGGTTTTCCATTCTTCCCCCTGTTAAGTAAGTGGGAAYTTCCCGCCGTCCTGTAAGTACCAGTACACAACTACTGTATGAGACTCTTAAATGGATACATTTCACATTTATTGTAATCGGCAAAATATCAATCAATTACATTAATTGCAATCGGCAAAGTATTACTTATTGTACTTTTGATTAATAGCGCATACCATCTCTAGGCTGAACTTCTTTCAGCTTCCCGCAAACTTCTTTAAGGTTTCCCGCGCGACCACGAAGATTAAATGCACCAATGCCATTAAAAAAGCCACCCCAACCCCAACCATAGTACGGTACGGTACGANCACCCTAAAACCAACACCACCCCAAACCAAACCCAGCCCCAAACGCAAATCCAAACCCCAACCCCGACCCCAACGAACTCCCCGAAACTAATACCCTACAACGAACCCCCCAAACCAATTCCCTAAAACCAACACCCCAACCCAAACCCCAACCCCAACCCCAACCCACTCCAACCGTACTTAATGTTGTGCGCGATTACTCCACATAAACTGAGTACGTACTTCTAACAATAGGTAATACGTGCGGTATGGGGTTCGAGCTCCAAATGTGACGACGGACCTGAAAACATGATGGGCGCGGATTTGTTGGTTTCGTTGGTTAGGGAAGGCTGGTAAGGCCGTCGTAAACAAACCAAGAAAGAGTGAGCTCGGCTCATTGCGTGACGTGAGCAACAGCGCCAGTACTCGTAGCTGTTGGCCACATTGACAAAGATCATGACGACAGCGAAGGCGTCAACGCCTAAGATTCTGCTGTTTCTGTTCCTTTTTCTGTTCCTGTTGCTGGCGAACGCAATCAACCAGTATGTTCCTGGACTCCTTCCGATCGCAGCAGCCTTCTTCGCAGCCAGGACCAATACCAACGGGAAACAGAACAGAAATAGAAACAGAATCACGAACAGACGCACCAACCCAAGGGGCATCTTCAAAGGGGACAACAACCGCATCTATTGCCGAAGGGATGCCGGGAATCCATGTGCCAGTTCGAACGAAAGCGCCAACGCAATTGCAATCGAAATAGGAAAAGAGAACTCTCCGTATGGAGAGACGACACTCTTTGGAGCACCAGCGGCACCGACTGGATCGGCTGCAGCGCAATTTAGAGACACAGACACAACAAACACAACCGCAAACGCAAACACAACCGCAAACGCAAAAACAAACACTTCAATCAATAACAACCCATACCGGCTATACCGAAATCGAACCAGACTGCTCAACAAGCACATCGATGAGCAAATCGACAAAGCAATCGCAAGTGGCAATAGCATTGCTTTTCGGAGCACCGATCTGATGGAAGCAGCCCTTCGGTGGGCGGGCGAAACCAGCAACGCCCGCACTAATGTTAAATGGAATGGGAAGGCCAACGTCAACTCACAGCGACAGAAACAACAGAAACATTGCGACACCCCATCCACTAACAGCGACGGGGGTGTTCTTGCGCCTGTAACGTCGCGCTCGCGCTCGCGCGCTCTCTTTCSGACACCAGCACTGAGGACGTACCACTCGTTTGTGGCATTGGACAACCGGTACGAAAACGAACCGTTGCTCCTAGACGGACTGGCTCGCAGGACGGCCAAGAAAATCCAACACATGATCCAGCAGCGTGAAAACCAGCGCGAGAACCACCAGATCGTCGAGAGCCACGACAAAGTCAACGACAAAAACAACGACAAGGCACCCGGCCCCTCGGGAACAAAACACAAAAACCAAATCAAAATACAAAACTCTCCGCAACACCTCAGGGAAAAGGTCGCCAACAGCATTGCCAAGAGCGAGCGGCGTGCGAGGGAACGGTCCCATCGCCAAAAGGTTAGAGAGGTCTGTTCCGGGTGCTCGAGGCCCTTCAACCTCTGCCTCTGCAGTGTCTTGGGCTACGGCGAAACAAACACGAACATCGACGCCACGCAACGAAACGGCACCAACGGCTCGGCGACGGCACAACTCCTCACTCAGACCCAGATCGTCGTGCTACAGCACCCCAACGAGTTCCGCAAGAAACATACTTCAACAGTTCCCCTCCTGAAACTGGTGCTTGGACAACAAAACGTCCGCGTCAAGGTCGGTTACGAGTTTTCGAAAGCGGACGTGATGGCAATGGCGATGGCGATGACAGTGACGGACGAAACAAGGACGAGCGAACGCACATGCACGAACCACGACATCAGTGACAATGTCAATAACAGCGACAGCGACGACGTTTTCGAGCGGCCCATCGTGCTATTCCCGGGCCCGGATGCCTTAGATCTGGACCGCTATGTATTGCTTCGCAGCGAGCTCCACACCACCACGCCACGAAACAATACCAGCGGTTGCAAGAAGGAAGAGCCAACATCCAAGGACAGCATGCCTTCCCCAGGTCAACAAAGTACCGAAGCAGCGGCTGCCAATATTCGAAACAACGATACAAAAGACAACAGCAGAAGCAAGAGTATAAAGAGGAGCAAGAAGAAGACTACTCTCGTTCTGATCGATGGAACCTGGTCGGAAGCCAAACGAATGATACGGAAATCCCCGGAGGTCCTGGAGGCCTGTCAGATGGTCAAGTTTGCCTTTGATGATGATGCAGACGCCGATGCCGATGAAACCCTCCAGAGGGGTGGAAGCCGATCGMTCTACAATGCCATGCGCAGGGAACCCGAGGACCACTGTCTGTCGACGCTTGAGGCCTGCGGCATCGCCATTTCTTCCTTGGAGGGGCCCGACCGCGGGCCGAGGATCAGGGCCCACCTCCTGCAGGTCCTCTCGAAACACGTGCAACTTCATCTTGCCAACGCAAGGGAAAATTCGTTCTCTGTGCGGTCCAATCGGGACACCTACGACCGCAAAGCCGAACGGAAAAAGCGGGCCCTCGAAATCGAGCGAGTGGTCTTCGATCGAAGAGGTATACAGGACGATGGTGGTAGCAACAAAAGGGACAACAACAAAAGCAAAATTATCCCCAGCCGCAAGAATACATCCGCCCTGAACGGACGCCGGGTTCGCCTTGACAGTACCGAGGCTTCCAGATTGGCCATCGCCGATGCTCCCACACGGGAACTGCAACTCGAACCAAGCAACACCACCGGCGGAACGGTCCGCACGGTCACCATTCGGAGGCTGACCCACGAGGACATTCCCTTGATCGATGAATGGTGGGAGCACTCGACGACGGATTCCGGAAGCCGCGACGAGAAAAATCGCAAGGCCATTCTCGCACACTCGCAATCGAAATCGATCACCACCATATCCCGGGCCATTGATTTCGACCACAACGGGGCGTGCCTTGGAATCGTTGAGACCATGGTGGGGACTACCGAATCGGATGGAACAAACGATGGCGGCGGCGGCGAGCTGGTGGCCTGCATTCTCCGCTACGAGAGTGGTCCCCTCGGGATCCTACACGTCCGAGAAGACCACCGGGGAAAAGGGTATGGGACAGCACTAGTTAGGGAAGCGACGCGAATCGTTGTCGCTGAACAACAGGAACTGGAACGAAACGGCCAGAAGGAGGAACGCAAGGTATGCTGCACCGCCTTCATCAAGGATGGAAACACCCCGTCCGAGCGGGCTTTTGAGAAAGCAGGTTGGGAAAGGGAAAACCCCAACACAAAAAAACGCACCGGGAAGAGACGCTCCAATAGGAAATGGATCTACACAGTTCCGATCGAGGCGGAAGCAGAAACGAACTAACCTTTACGTTAGGTAGAATCGAATCGAATGAATATGAGTTGAATAAAACCGATAGAACAAGATATCAATTTCGTACCATACTTAAGTTCATTGTGAGAAAGGGTTGAACAACAACGATTCCAAACGATTCATGTGGGTTAAGAAATAATTGCGGCTCGGTACCTTTATGATTCTTCGTTGTTGTGCCGGGGTATCTCATGTGTTTGTTCTGTCGTTTGTCAGGTCCGCGTTTGTATTGTTGCGTTTGCGACRCACGGTGCTCAGAATATAAACGAGGCAGGAAAGGTGGTGAATGAACGAGAGGATTTCCATCCACCACCATTTTAGCAGATGGTTGCACATTGATTTAGTGGAGAACGGATCTTGTACTGTTTGCACACAATCGCATCGTTCTTGACAGAATAAAGTCATTCAATCATCAAATTACGAGGGGATTGATCATCAGTACGCACGGCATACGGCTGCGATTGCGAAAGCAAATGCACTAGAAGCTCGCAACGTGATGCTCGCAAAGAAAGGGGGGAAACGATCGCTTTTAGCGAGATGGCAGCAATCGCAATTTTCTAATCGTGGATAATACAGTGCGCTAAAGGATTTGTTACATCGATATAATTCCCGCAGGACTTCTGACAATATTCCGCCCCTAAAGCATTTCATCGTGTGATGCTGCATTGGCACAGGCAAAGACTCGGCCCTTTGAATTTTCGTCCTTTTGCTGAGCACTACTGTTCTAGTGGGTTGAGTCCGCCAGCCCTTTGCATCACTGATACGTTAGCGATATCGTCGTAAAAACTGAGGTCGGCCTCGACAACTTCATCGGCTCCGAACCAAGAAGCAAGAGCAACTGCTTAGGCATAGCAATTGCACCCATAAAGTCTTCACAAAAGATACATCCGTTAGTGTCCAGATCTTGATCGTTTCCTCACTGGGGCGGAACATCGGACAAATTAGTTGCTGTCTGCAGGATTTCATCTCGCTCAAATGAGCCGATACCTGTTCTCCAATTAGAAGTTTCAGGTTGCCCACAGATCCCATTCATCGTTCTTCCAAAATACAATGGTCGAGAACACAGATCACAGGTATCACGCCAGTATACCCCATGTTGCTTTTCAATTAATGAAGGATTTGGTTCCATCGATTGGATCAAAGCCCCGGTAAAAATCGACACTAGTTCGCACTTGACTTAATTCTTATCCATAAATTCCATGGGGTTGGGGTTTTGTTCGATGAATGTTCTCGCTGCCTTCTTGGCAGATKGGTCGGCTATTGTGACAGGGGGAGCTCTTTGTGTTTGAGATAGCGACCGGCCTTCCTAAAATTTTGAATCAGCTTTGATCCTCTTCTGACGCCAAAAGCGAAACGAGTTATTTCACGTGGCATGATTTGAACTCTGGACGACTCCCGCTGTTATCTGGATTTACTTTTGAGCTCAGTACAGCAGAACTCGACATCCACAAAGAGGATGGGTGCTGAAAAGGTGCGACAGCAATTATGAAACGGTTTCTTCACAGCCAGATTGCACGAAGCAAGAAATTTCCAAACCGACGAATAAGTATATCTTCATCGCGCGTGTAAAAGAGGCAAAAAGATTGTGTTTGGCTTCCATGGACTGCTCAAAATCCAAAATCCGTTTTGGTTCAGGATGCTTTTGATATCTTTGGATTTTGATAGTATCTTCCGAAAATTTTTGAACAAATACCGGTACGGTTTGTGTACGGTTGTGAGCCTAAATCACGAGTAGATAGTGAATAAGCTCTCTCTTTATTGTAAACCACATATTCACGTACAGTACGGTACACAAAGGAGCCTATCAACATTTTACAGGTTATGAGCAACAACAGACTTACGTCTGCTCGTCATCAGGTTATGCAACGATTGTGAGCCTAAATCACGAGTAGATAGTGAATAAGCTCACTCTTCATTGTAAACACGTAATTATGACACTAAAGAGCACTCGTACATTTTGCAGGTTATTGCAGGGCCCTCCGGTACCCACGCGCACATCCCCCTTTTCGAATTCCTCCCCTAGAAAAACGTGGGTTATTTTTGGTGAAAAATAACCCACRTTTCTAAAACGTGGGTTTTTTAATTTGAAAAATAACCCACGAAAGAACCCACGAATAACCCACGAATTTACAGTCATCTGGGTTGATGGAGAACCAAGGGTGTTAAGTATTTTAGTCATTAACGTTATTTAATCACTGTTTTTAATATTTGGATAAAGGCCCAGCAGGTTTGTGGGTTTTTCGTGGGTTATTTCGTGGGTTATTCGTGGGTTATTTGTGGGTTAACCCAACCCAGGTTTTAAAACGTGGATAAATTGTTTGGGAAAAAAAACCCACGTTTTAGAAACGTGGGTTATTTTTTGTGAAAAAAAACCCACGAAATCATACCCCCGATATTAGATTTCAAAGGGGGGACGCGCGCGCGTTGGTTCCGGAGGGCCCACAGTATGATAATAGAGATTTTTACTACGATGAGATTATATTACCAAGGAAGAAGGAAAAACACGCATCTATTTTCTTCCTATCTGACGCAAGACCTGCTCTCTTTAATCGCGATCGGAGACCTCTACCGAATCCGTGGACTCACGATCCACAGGAAGCAGAGTGCCATATCTTCCAGAACTCGAGCCCAGGTCGGAACCACAGTTACCAGCATCAATTCGCCGAGATATTGTGGAACCCTTTCGGAACGAATTGCGGTCCCGTACGGAATATTCCCGGGTAGCAAGCAAATATTGAACCACGCTTCGCCGATACTTTTGCATTACCAACACGAACTCTCAGTTTTGCTCTTAGTCGCACTCGCACTCGTATTCAAGGCAGGAACAGAGCCACTGCCATTTCCAACAGCAGAATGGAAAGGAGGAGACAAATCGTCACGAAAACATCGACACCACCAAAAAGAAGAAACAGAAAACGAAACAAAACCAATCTCGTAGCTCTTTTACCTTTGGCACTGGAAACATTTTTGTGTCCATTCCAATTTCTTTTCATCGAAAGCAGAACGGCCACCGCCTTTGTCGTTCCTTTTCAAATTACCAACGGAAGCAGTCGCCAACGCAAACGTTCCTCCTTCGACTGTCTCTCCGAGAGGAATCCCCAATTGCGGCAACCACTCGCTCGGAAAAACAACATAATTTTCGGCAGGAGCAGAATGTCTTTGTCAACCCATACCGATGATGCGCTAGGCACCGAAGGATCCACGCAACGGTTCCACGGAATCGTCGAACGGGACAAAAAGAAAGTCCCCGTAGCCTCCGCCACAGACCTTGCCATCAAGATTTTGCTATTGGTCCCCGTTTGGATGGTGCTAGTCCTGCCACTGACGATTTTCTATCAGGTTGGAAAGTCTGTCTTGAATGGTATTGGGGACAAGCAGGAGCCGGAGCAAGCTGCTGCTGCTGCTGCTGCACAATCGATGAAAGCCACAACTGCGAGTGGCAACGAGCCCGAAGACACTTCACAGTCCCTCCCCACAGATTTCGTTCCCCGGCCAGACCGCTCGTACGACGTGGTGGTTTTAGGGGCAACGGGCTTCACGGGGGGGCTCGCCGTTCGACATCTCGCAGACACCTATGGGGTCGGTAAGACCGTGAAGTGGGCTGTTGCCGGTCGATCTGCCTCGAAACTCGACGCAGTCCTCGAAAGTCTCGCTGACGATCCAGCCGTTAAAAACTTCGATGCGTCCGATGCCGAGAGAGTCGACCGCATCGTCTGTGACACCTCAGATCTAGCAAGTCTCTCGGCGATGGTGAGGAACACCCGGTCGGTGGCCACAACGGCGGGGSCCTTTTCGCTCTACGKGGGGCCACTCGTCGAACGTTGCGCCAGATACGGAACACACTACGCGGATATTACCGGGGAAACGTCCTTTGTCAAGAAAATGAAAGCGGAGCACCAGGACATGGCAATAGCGACCGGAGCCCGAATCCTCTCGCTCTGTGGCAACGACTGCGTCCCGTGGGATCTATCCTACAACATTCTGGCAGACGAGTTTGCTGAGCGCTGCACCAATAACAATCGAAATCCCAACGTTAACGACAATGAAACCATGGTGCGCATCGAATTTGGGAACGAATTTTCCTCGAGTGCCAGCGGCGGAACCCTCAAAACAATGTGCCTCGGGATCTCTGGGAAACTCGCCGATCCCTCCGAGCTAGATCCAGCTGCTTCTACCCTCCTGCGGAGGTCCTTTGGAAGCAGCACGGAGCATACCTCGCCCATGGAAAACAATATTTCTTTCGGGATCAAGACCGGTGTGTCGAAGCCCTGGGAGATGGTCGTGGCGGCAGAGGACGACAGAAGGGGTGGCGTCACTGCAGCTGCTACAGATGGTACAGATGGTAAAGGGAGCAAACTGGTCGAGGCCCCCTTTGTCATGTCGGGAGTTAATTACGAGTCCGTAGGGTGGTCCCATGCGCTCCGCCGTGACAAAAAATGCTCCTACAAGGAACAGCTCCTCCTTCCCGATTTCATCACTGCCCTCGACGGAGTTCTGGGTCTGCTCCTCTTTTTCACCTCCCTCATGAACCCCATCACGGGCCGGCTGCTAGAGGACTACCTCGTCACCCAGCCAGGAGATGGCCCTGCCATGGAGCAGATGAACAACGACTTCTTTCTGGCGCTGACGGGAACCGCTTACGGTAGCAAAGGTAGCGTTTATCAGTCCCTTCTGTACTATGACAAGGACCCCGGCTACCTAGAAACTGCTCGGATGGTGGTGGAGTGCGCTCTATGCCTGGCACTCGAGGAAGAAGCTGTCTCGGAGAACATTGCGGGCGCCACCCTACTAGCAAAAAATGTCGATGCGAAACCACTGCCAGAGGTGGTAGGGGGCTTTTTCACCCCGGGGTTCGCTCTGAGAAAAATTCTGCTGAGGCGGCTGGTCGATACCGGGTGCCACTATGAATTTCGGGTCCTGAACGACGCCTCAAAGTAACGCAACACTAACAGCGAATGCACCCAATTGAGTTGGCTTGAAGAATTCTATGCAATATCAAATCTAACACGTCGGCATTACCATACGGTAATAAATCTATAAGAAGGATGACGGGATGGCTAGGTGAAAAACAGGAGTATACATTCTCTGTACCTTTCTGTTCGAAATTAGTAATTGTTTGCAGCTACTACTAGCGGCACAGTATTTGGATCTATTACTTAGATCGATGTTGTCAGAACTTCTTAGTAGCGTCATCTATACTATTAGGAGCTTTTAGATTTGAGCCAGTTTTCGTAACGCACAATCCTGCAATCTGCTCGGTGGCTTCGGTCCTCAATCTTGAGGGGTTGCTCAGGTATACCAAATATCTTGTCCCCATCGATCGCGCCCGTACACTCAAGGTTGTACACTAAAATCATGTTGAAGTTCCCCTAGCGCTTTGAGCAGTCCTCTCTTGCCTTTGAGTTCCCCCTCAACCTTATGGGTCCTGGTTTTGTCAATCGAGCACTTCTGGAAGAGACGGACGACATCAGCTGTGGTGTCTTTCCATTCGGACAGCAGCTCACTGTTTTCGGGTACTGTCGATCCTCCTTTTGATCTTCCGTGTCCCTTTCGATGCACTTGTTCCATTCGGTACCGGGCAGCTCTCTGGCCTCTGCGGCTGACTTCACAAATCCTTCCTCCTGCTCTAGAGAATGCTTCCTGAGGAGCCCATCCCTTATCTTCTGGATCTCATCCTAGCGATCGGCGGAATCATTTTCCACTTATCGAGCCCGGATCTCGATCTTTCCCCTATTGTGGATATGGTGCTCCGTTTGGAGCATAGTTTCCAGCTCCAAGATCTTGTGGCGGCGGCCAGTGGCACTCTGTTCCAGAAAGTCCTCGCGTTTGCCGACACGGGTCTGAAGGGCATCCTTTTTGGCCCTCACGTCAGATGATTCTACTAGTTGGTAGATTTGGCACTTAGTTCCGACTTCTTAGTGTGCTTCTCGATTTTGGTCTGCTCTGGTAGGCCCGTGAGCTTACTAACCAGGCTCTGGAGGTCGGTTTTCTGGGCTTGTAGTTTTGGTGTGTTATGCGCTGGCTTTCGAAAGTCTGCTCTAGCTCCGATAGTTTAGCGCGGTGAGTATCAATCACTTTCTTGAGTACTACCTTCGCTCTGGCCTGCTTTCCCGGTATTCCCGGTAGTAAGGTTTGAAGCGGGATTTCGAGTACTCTACATAGACTACAACGAGCTCGCGGCAAAACTCGAGGGCCGCGATGGGCTCGCAAAAGTCTTTCGAGTCTCCACCAACGACGCAAGGCAAACTCTGAACCCCTTCCACGTCTATGGCCTTGAGCAATATTGCCGTTTAGCGTTGACTGAATACTGTTGTTGCTGAAGCTTTTCCTATCATTTGCGGTGCTGCTCGATTGCTGGCAACTCGGGTATATTGCCCGTACTGCTATTGTTGGTTTTCCGGCGAGGGGAAAGGGGTGGGGTTGGCCCTCTACTCGTTTTGGGATGTGATATCTTCTTGAAAGAAGTGATAGTCCTCGCTGGAAAGTCCCCTAATAGACTTGTTTACGTTTGCAGTTGCATAGAAATGGAAACAATCGAGAAATAAGAGCAACGATCTGCATTTCTCTCTTGAAAAATCTTCTGTCGCGATTTGACTAGTAGTGTATCAGGAGTCTTGCGGTGGGCGAACCTCATCGGGAGGAGAAGAGACTCTATGACCTTTTGGTAGATTCAATTCGATTCATTAAAGTATGTAGCTTTACTTTTGGCTCTGTTCAAAATGCCAACAAGGAGTTCGTATTGTCCTTATGATAAGTTTTGTGAAATCTTTTTGCCCCCTACTAGTGGTTGCTTATCTTGTTGCCACTATAATTCATTTTTCTGTTCACACCGCTGAACCAATCTACTTAACCAAATACGTTCTTGATCAAACTCTGCCCCATACATTTATTTCTTCTTGATGCATACACATAGCCCTTGCCGTAGAGGGAGGTCTTGGCAAAGGAATCCGTCGGGTACTTTTGTTTGAAGACGTCCCAGTGTTCCGAGTCGCGGCCTTTCTTAGGTATTGGAAAACACTTCATCAATCCGATGCCTCTGTTGCTTCTGCTTCTGCTTCCACCCATGATCATGATCCCGTCGTATTCAGTTGGGTGGTGGGTGTGATGTGGATAAAAATAAACTATCGCAATGCAATAATAGTTGATGATTCCGTTTCATTCGAATGCTACTCCTTCGTGGCTGTGGTTGGTGAATAGATATTGCATTCTTGTCCATTGTCATGAAAATTCGAAACAACATTCATGCCAAGTCAATAAACGTGGATTGAAGTGGTCACTAGTTCATACTAAAACATACCACTTCAACTTCAGAAAGAGCACGAGTAACGAGTACGAACCATTTGAAAATATTTACCACCGTACGTAAGRCGCCGATAAACTTCTGATTGTTTAGCGACTCTTCATTCATACACGTTCCTCAACATGGTCTAAAGCCCGTGCTTGGTCCATCGCCGCTAGCAGAAGCTGAAATTGTCATCTCATTTTTTCATCGGTCAAAATCCTCTAGAAGACCATTCATTGATGTTCAAGTGTTTACTGTCAACATTCCAACTTCGTCGTGCGAAATGTGAAATGTTTCAACCTGCATCTGTTACGCCCATCCAAAGAATGTCAAGTAGGATATGTGCGAACTTCTATCTACTCAGGTTCAAGACAAGTCCCTGAGTATGATACGACGTAATCGTACGGTACCTGTACTTTTATTAATCCAATTTTTGCTCGGTCCAGCACGTGTCTTTAGATAAAATCCTCGGCGCGCGCGAATCGGATTTTCTTTTAGATGGGGACAGCACGTGCCACCAAAATCAGAGGACGGGGTGTTACTTTTCAGTACAGTAAATGTGTGTCGGAAGGAGAAGTTCCGAATAGAAGGTCCTCCTACGCACCGCATGTTAAGAATCCAGCGTGTTTTAGTCTTCCAGTGCTGGGTTCGCAAAAATATCTTCATAGAAATAGATCTAGAAGTACTCAGGCGGAAAGCAGTTTTCTGCTCTACGAATGGGGAAAGAACCAGTAAATCAGTCTTCTCAGTGAAAATATCAAATGATGGTTGATGAGAGGATGTGAGCCTTTTTGTTGCTCACAACCGGGGAAATGCTGCTAGACTCTCTCATGTACGGTATCACATGTTTTACAATAAAGAATGAGGATTATTTACCAGTAGTAGCTACTCTGATTACGGTACGGGCATTACCTCACACTACAAAAAACAATTTTAACATGAATTTCGTGCTCGAATTCTCTCAGGTTTCGTCTGAATCCTTGCTCTCGTTAGATTCTTAGTTTCTGCTGGACATATGTGCCACTTTCTTTGCAATGACCAACGCACTTGTTCAGATGAGGGTCCGTTTGATGAAGCCGAGTTCACACTAATAATTAGGCCGCTTCCTCTACTCCTCCGTTGTCGGCGCTTTCTTCTTTACTATCGCCGCCCTTCGCACCGCAGCATCCACCCTTGAGTCCTAGTTTTTCGCGTTGTTCGGCACTCAGAAGGAGCATCGGAAAGATGCGAACTGCAGGAGAATCGTCGTACGCCAGATCCACTCCAAGAAGAGGGACGCTCGCCACGGCAATGGTGAGACCGAGCATGGCGGCCCCCATGACCCCGGTGTAAAAGCCACAAAAAAGGCCCCATCCTGTGACCGGAAATTTATCGGGTTGGAGTACCGTGAGTCCGGAGGTAATAACACCGAGGGCCGTGACAAAGCCGTCGAGAAACGGCCAGCCCTCCGCGAGGGACATGAAGCCACCCCAATATGCGGCCCAAATGATCGACAAGACAACAATGATTATGTAGAAGACAATCATTTTGAGAAAGAGACCCGACTTGGTGCGCGGAATCAATAGGGTTCCCTCGGGATCGATTTTCTTCATCAGCATGCCACCTTTGATGTCGAGCAAACCCTCGATCATCGGACCGGCGGAAACTCCGATGAAACAGGCTAGGATCACCTGGTGGGCAACCGCCAGGAGATTAACAATGGCGAAGCTTCCCGTGCCATCAGTGGGCGGAGCCCAATCCGTGAGGGGAATGACAGATCCCGTAAAGAGGGACATCTCAAAAAAAAAGGCATTCAAGTATGCCGTCTTGTCGGCGAGAGCGATCGGCCAAGCCCAAAACAATGAAAAAATGACACACGCCAATGGATAGTATAGCATCCAGAGAACAAACAACCGGTATGCTGAGGAAGAGTGGAATTTTTGTAGACAACTAGCCATGTTGAACAATATTTTGCCTTTCTGATTTTTGCAGATAGATTTTTTGTCTTTCGAGTAAAAATTTATTGTGACCCTCTGTGACAACCCTTCTTCGAAAAAAAGAACTACAAAAAAGTATCGCAGACAAAAATTAAGTAGGGTACCGTACGGTACTTGGATACTTGTATCCTTTACTACAGTACGAGTGCAGCAGTGGAGGCAACTCTTGCCAACTTTCATTCGTACGGTGCGGTAAGTGAAAGTACTAGTAGTTGTTATGATATTTTTACGAAGTGAAAGAAGAATTCTAAAATAAGATTGTCAGTGGGGCTATTGCGTACAGTGCCGCTAGAAGGGATCGCTCATACTGTACTGGACACCCCTACCGTATCGTATTTTACTTAATGATTACAAACTTGATGTTTTTATGGTGACTGTATGAAAGAAATGAATGTGATTTGTTGATTCTTTGATGTAGCAGCTGTTGTTTTCGGTTAAGTTTTCAGTAACGTAGTAACTGGTCGTGACGCTTAAAACTGCCATGGAACAAAATAATAATCATTAATTTGTATACTACCTGGTACGTATTTTCCGTACATTTGGAATGCTGGCGTTCTGGTCGATCATTTCTTAGTTGTAGACTTGCTSCCTCTTTTCTTCCACATGAAACGAGTACAGTACTACCGTATGCCAGTCAAACGATGATAGTCCAGTCATCCATCTGTTTTGAGTGTTCTACATCTGGCGTGACCGTTGCGGAATCGTTCATCGCGACCATGACTCGATAAGTACGGTAGATGAACCTGTTCYTGACAGAAGTACGAGTTATTCTTTTTGACAGGTGTTTTGTTTCGTTGAATCGGTTACCACSAGTGCGGGGAATTCATCAACAGAAACAATCATTCTGTAGAAAAAATTAGTAGTACCGAGTTCGTACGTACCGTACCTTACGAAAAAGAGTATGAACGTAAAAGTACTCCTCTACCATGCTTACAATTCGTTCTTGAGGCATGTAAAATGGTATCAAGTCCTTCAAAAAAAAATGTTTACTAGTATTTGTCACTTTGCAGACCTGAAATACTAGCAATCGTACTCGTATAACTCGTACTCGTACTCACACAATTTTTTTCAATCAATTCGTCGGTAAAATTGAGTTCGAATCTACGGGCTGTCGATTCCAGCGTATGAAAGTGAAAATGCTTCTCTTTCCCTCGATTTGATGGAGAAGATTAGCGCCACTTTTTTCGCTAGCGCAGTACTGTATTTCGTTGAGGTCCAATCGAATGAGTGATTGTCCTATCTCTTCCTTTGGAAGTCTTCAAATTTCTTACAAAACATTAATTCTGCTCTGTTGTAGTTGTTGAGGGGGAGTGTCAACGGATTCTAGGATCTAAGAGTTGGTATTCGGGAATAACTACGATCTAATTATCTGCATAACCTTACGGCACGATTAGTTCGGCGATACTCGACCGGGATGAGTGAATACTAGGAGACGCCGCGGCGCGCCCAACTCATATAAGAAGCGAGTTAGAAGGTGAATTCTAGCCAACGCATCACTTAGAGTTCTCCGACGATTGGGACGGATCCTCCGAGCTGCTCGTGGACCATGAGTCCAAGAACTCCCATCATGGCGGCACGTCCGTTGTTGAGCTCGATGGCACGCTTGGAAAGCTGGGTCTCTTCGTCAAAGGTATCCCATCCAAAGTCAAGGGATCCATTTCGGAAGTCACCAACGAACTCATTTCCGGTTCCCTCGATGTCCTTCATGACACCAAGTTCAAGGGCGGCAACAAAGGCGACAATCTGGGCAAGTCCAGCGGAAGGGATGGCGTCAGGTCCGGCAATGGCGGCCCATCCATTAGGGAAGGAGTCGAAGGAGTCACCGGACATGTCAATGTCTCCAGGAAGGTGGACTCCGTAACGGGTGGTGATCTGTCCAAGGAACGCAAGCATACAAATACGTCCATGCTTGATCTCGACGTATCGAAGACGGTCGAACTTCTCTTGGTCACCGTCTTCAACGAGTCCCAAAGGATCGAAGAATCCAAGAGGAGGCTGGGATCCAAGGGCGTCTTCGAAGGCCTTGATGGCGGTGGAAGTGGCGGCCTTGTTGGCAGGGGCAAAGGCAGCAGCCGAAGCGATGAGGGAGGCGAAGATGGCAGATTTCATTTTGATTTACTATTCGAAGATAATTGGAATTATGAGCACTCGAACGGCAACCTTTGTTTGCGAGCAAAAACATTGCATTGAGTTCCATCTCATGAAAAAGTTGAATTTTCTGGCTTCACCGAGATCCGAATGATTCAAGGTATCTTTTGGGATTCCAATCATTCCAATTGCTTCAATGTTCAAGCCATGGATACCAGTAACTGTGCGGTGTGTACGGTACTCGTACGTACTCGTACTCGAGTACGAGTATTGTGTCTTATTGTACTTCGTACTGTACTGTAGTACAAAGACTTTTTGATTCCTCTTCCTGGTGCTCACGTGGCATCTCGGACCAAACAAAATTGCGCGTGCGAGAGATTTTTTTATTGAGCAGTGGGACTGAATTGATCCATCGGAGTACAATACTCGTTGACGTACGGTTTCGTACTGCAAAGTTCCCTCATAGCACCATATGCTGAGTCGTTTTAGTAGAACAATACGACCAACACGACCCAATGTGCACGAAGCATCTTGTACTTTCACAAAAAAAGGAACCAGTGCACTTAGTACGTTGGTACCGTATGTAGGTGCCATTGCAGTCATATGTTACGACGGCCTGCATAAATTAAATGAGGAGAAACAAAACCTGCATACGGTATCGTACGGTAGTACAATAGGTTATCCAATGCCTCCCACGAGCTTGTCATTGACACGCGTGTGTCGTAAGATAAAAACCTTCCTTCGTTTCGCAACGAAGTCTCATCCTCTCGAGAACATCTAGAGAGGCCAATCACAAAATACCGGTATCATATGTATTCTACCGTAAAGCAGGTTTGGGGACTATTATAGTCCCCATTTTTTGGCAACTACCCGATTTTATAAATTATCATATTATGAAAACTTGGCACAGTTACAGAGGAGGTCCTGGAAAGGTCCGTCAACTCATCACTCCAACAAAGGCGACACAGTTATGAAAACTTTTGGCACAGGTAGAGAGGAGGTCCTGGAAAGGTCCATCAACTCATCACTTCCAACAAAGGCGCGACACGGATTCGCTGCTTAGTTGTGGGTGATAGGGTAGAAGAAGTGGTGGTCGCAAGAGTCCAAGCAGGAGTGGACCATGCAGCCGGTGACACCAAGCATGGCGGCACGTCCGTTCTGGATCTCAACATTGAGGGCACGGTCACGGGCCTCAGGGTCTTCGATCTGGCCAGGGTATCCTCCGGGGATGGTTCCGGCGGATCCGTCGTAACCTCCAGGAAGATCCTGGGGTCCTCCGGTGTACTGACCAGCAGGCATGGCGATAGTCTCGGCAATTCCTCCGAAAAGGACGATCTGGGCCAATCCAAATGGAGGGATGGCAGCAAGGGCAGGGAATCCCATACCGTTGTCCAAGATGGAGGAGAAAGGAACGTCTCCGTTAAGGTCCATGGATCCGGGGAAGGTGACGCCAAGTTCTTGGACCATCATGCCGATGAAGGCAGCCATGGCGATACGTCCGTGCTTGATTTCGACGGCACGACGACGGGCGAAGGAGTCGGTATCCTCAGCAAGTCCAAGAGGGTCGAACAAGTCAAGGGGACCAGGGTCGACACCAAGACCGTCAGGGGATCGGGCATCTCCCGCGATGGCGGTGGAGACACGAGATTGCTTAGCAGGAGCAAAGGCGGCGGCGGAGGCGGCAAGGGTGGTGAAAATGGCGAGCTTCATGTTGACTGTTTTGATTGTTTTAGATTTGAGAGTTGATCAAATTGATTTTGTGAGAGGATGGAGAGTGTTCCCCCCAGAACCCTTTCTATCGATTTTTTCTTGTTGCAAAAAAAAATTGAACTTGGAACTACTTCTGCAACTTCATGTTGCACCTCGTGGCACCGCAAAGATACCTTTTTGTTCCTCCTCGTGTTGACATTAAAGATACCTTTTCCCCTCGGTTCAAGGTTTGTTCGATTAAAAAATTCTTCGTAAAAAACAAAAATCTGCGCGGTGCGCGTCAAATCGGCAATACAAAATTTCGTGGACAGAAATTCAACGTGCGTGCCTACAGGTATACAGGTAGTAGTAAAGAGGCCTTYAAGTTCATGGCGAAAACAGATAATTTACGATAACAAAGGATGTTACAGTATTCACTACCGGGTTCTGCTTCTAGAGATTGAGCCTCCTCGATGGAAATCTATCAAAAATCAAAACTCATCATTATACACTATGTAGGGTACCATACTTGGGTACGTACTCGTACATAACATCAATTAAGATTGTTTCGAGAGTGATGAATGAAAAACAGTTCGTACGCCGGTGGTACTAAAAATATTCTTTTCCCGAGTGGGCAGTGAGAATTCCGCACCCACAAAGACTCGATTCCTCCCTTTGTTGGCTTTCTTTTTATGCCTATCTCTGTTCAGTGTCGGTTGGTGACCAAGATAGAGTGTTAGAGGGAGTTGAACCTTGCTTAATTCTTTGTGTAAAATTAATTAATACGGTGAGCGGATAACAACAATGTTTGTCTCGTAGAGTTACGTTCACTAGTATGTTACTGGTACTAGTCGTAGACCTAGCAGTCTTTAGCGTGTTCTAGTTGTCACTTGCTGAACCAAAATTCTATACTAGGTGCTTTCACCAACCGCAGTATTGGTAAAACTAGGAGGTCTCGTTTACTGTGTAATTGAGGTCACACTATGGGCGTTGCACCTGAGAACTAGTGGTGAGAAATAAAGACAAGATATCAAATGCAATCCTCATCATTTGATTGTTTCAGAGGGCGTCGTTTTGTATTACTTATTGTGTGGGTCCTTGTACAAACTCCCAAACCGCTGCTCGTCGTCCCGAATAAGCTTCTGAACGAGGGCGTGCCGTTCTAAAACGTAGGTTCGGTTCTGAAAAAAAATGGGCCGGTTGCCTCCAAGCGAAAACATGTGGTTGGCGTTGGTTCTGATGGCACTGTCGTTGCTCCCCACTTCCCTTCGCTTCTGGCTCTCCTCCAGCGAGAGCAATCGATTGCTCGTGTAGTACGGGTAGCCGTCGTCGGGGAGTTTCCCGATTTCCRGCGCCGGGTTGTTCCCAAGGCCTCGCGTGCACCGTACCAGCATGTCAAGGTCTCCCTGGATGTTGGAGAGTGTCTTCTTGCCCGCATCTGGATTAGCATGTCCATAGGTTGCGTACTTGTGGCGTAGCACGGTCAAATCCTTGAACCAGTTATGAAGGTGATAGGCTGTTCCGTAAACGGCCGTGTCTCCCATCCCCTCCCGGAAGGGGCGGTCAAAATTGACCAGGTTGTCCTCGTTGCCGTTGATCTCGCGGATGTCTCGGCCGTCCCACAGCGGGAACCGGTCGTTGGACAAAACGTCTTCTGGGTACTTCTTGTAGTCATTAGACCCCCATCCCTTGCGGTTCCCAGCAGGGATCCTGCGATCCCCCCCCACGGTCGTGTCCCGCTCTGGCGTGGCTCGGCCCTGCGGATCGCCAACGCCCAGGATGCAGTGCCCAGCAATTAGGTCGGGGTGGAACCACTCCCACTCCTTGACACAAAGCGGCGTGCTCTCGAACTGCATCGTCGACAGGGCCATCTTCGGGGTCTGGCAGCTGGGCCGGTGATCGGCGTCGTAGCGAAGCTTGGGGAAATCGCAGACCCGAAGGGCGTTCAGAAAATCTCGGCTCGTGACTTCGTCCAGATCGGCCATGATGCCGACGTCCCAGGGGGCCATGCCCTCCTTAAGCCAGATCTTCCAGATGGTGTTCCGCTGCTCTACCTCACGAGACATCATTTTGAGATCGGGCTCGTCCTCCAACCAGTAGTCGACTACCACCTTGGTAGTGTTGCGAAATCCAAAGAGCTCCGATTCCTGGAGGGTCCGAACGGAAATCGAGCCAGGTCCGAAGTTCATGGTGCGCGGGGTGGCAAAGTGCGTCGTGTTGGATTCCACCAGGGCCACCACATCATATTTGTTGTAGGCCTCTAGGGCGTGGGCCACGATCACCTCGGGGTTCTCGTTGGCCAGCATGCTCCCGAAAAATATGCGGCGCTGGCGGGACTTGCTGTCCCTCGGTAGCGGCGGCACCCCATACTGCTTGCAGCGAGTTTCCTCGTCCGCGGCGGAATCGATGCGGTCCTGCTCGGCCTTGAAGAGGGGATCAACAACAAACCTCGGGATTGGGGGGAGGTTCTTGGTGGCGGAACCATCGTTTTTGTAGATCGAACGGGCGTTGCCACGCACCGGCACATCGGGGTCGGCTCCGGCGCTGTTCCTCAAGGGGGACTGGGAAAGATCACCGTAATAGCCGCTGCTCACGCGGAGGTGCTGCTGGTAGGAGATCTGAACAAAACAAGCCACCGAGAGGCCCACAAAGGTCCACCGGAGAAATGCAACGCTCTTGCTGGCACTTGCGCTGCCATTGTTGTGCTGAATGTCGCCCCTGAAATTGCCACCGTGGTAGGGATTCTTCATCGTTGTCTTCGGTCGGTAAACGTATGTTGTATGTTCTTGGTTTTGTGCATGTGCATGTGCGTGTGCGTGTGCGTGTGCGTGTGCGTGTGCGTGTGCGTGTGCGTGTGCTTGAAACGCTTGTTGGTGAGTGACTTACTGCACAAGCAACGTCCTACTGTGCTTCGTATGTGCGTGTACTCGTACTTATCGGGCACCAGGTGACAGTAGTAGTCACTCGATTCGGTATTGCGATTCGGTGTTTCGCGATCGGATTGCTCGATATTGCTCGGCTGCTTTCCTCGGTAGGATCCTCTTATCTTGTGAGCTCTGATAACTTGCTGAAGAGGAGCGTCGATTGCTTCGGTGTTTCGATTGCTGCGAAGCTCCTCTCCTTGGTAGGAGCCTCTTGTCTTGTGAGCTAGAAGTACAAGTACAGTRCMGTACGTCCTAGGTTGGCAATGTAGGTGCTGAGGCTCTGTCGTGCTCACTAAATCCCTTGCTGATAGCAACGACTTACCGTATGCTCCTCAAAGGAATAGAGGAGTACTACCGGAACAGTAGTACGAGTGATAGTAGATGTRCTACGAGTACCTACTGAGGCGGATCAGTATGATGGTTTTATGATTAATGACTCAGCTGTGCAAGCTGCAGCAATCGTGCACAGTTTGGTTCCTATTGAGATTTAGAGTGGTGGTGGGAGCGAGGCAACCTCGTACTGACAGGTTTTGCTATATGTGGTTCGAAGTAGTGGTCTAAGTAAGTAACTTTTCAAATGTCATTGGCCCATCGCCGGACGTACAAGTAGCTGTAACCGTTGAGCAGCTCAACATTTCCATGTAACCACGCGCGCTTGGTTACTGCGCGGTTACAAAAAACTAAAACTAACAAAACACGGACACGATAAGGTACAAAATTCTGGTTACAATTTGGTTACACGCGCTGCGCGAGCTCCTCCACAGATATATAACATACCGTAGGACGGTACGACCGTTGGATGAAATATTTCCTCTGACTGGTAATTACTTCGTTCGTACGTACTACTACTACTA
>CAACVS010000144.1:9156-20318 GCA_900660405.1 Pseudo-nitzschia multistriata
CSGCKCMGGAAGCGACGGRATGCCCGCGGCCGAACGGGCGGCCCCGGCAGGAATCGTCGTCTCCTCCGGCTTCGTCCATCTCGAGGAGGTCCGCGTTCGATGCCCAGCGGAGGACCGGGTCGTCCCCGTKGCATTCCGYATCGTTGCGCCTCCGCGGACGCCCGGGGRRAGAAGGGTGCGAACCCCGAACGGCMAACGCCGGAGACCCGGGCTCGCGGGTGCTGGCAACGGATCTCATCGATCGGAGGGGTATGGGCTGCTGCCCCGTTTTCTTCCAGTACCGGGAAAAGACGGAGCGTCCCTGCGGGCTTGCCCTGGTGTTGTGCGTTCCAGGGGCATTCGCATTGCTATGTGCATTGCTATGTGCATTGGTATTGGCATTCGCATTGCTATGTGCATTGGCAATCACATTTGGTGCGGGGCGATCGGCGTCTCGGAAGACGGGGAGCGAGCAGTCGTTGCTCGCTGGTTCTTCCAGAGCCGGCGACAGCGGGATCCGGGCAATCACGGGAGAGCACGTCGTGGAGGAGAGGGGAGAGGAGGATTCGTCCCCGCTGGCTCCCCCAACGATYCCCAGGGAGGAGAGGTCGAGGTCCCCGATCGCTCGCGTGCCCTTGGAACAGGCATCGATCCCCTCGTTCTTCGGTGTGGTGGGATCCACCAACTCGGGTTCGTTCGTCATGGCGACCGCCGGCATGGCTCGGCGTGTCCCTGCTCTAGCTGTCTCTGGTTCGTTGCCCTTTGGTGCCTCGTAGCCTTGCAGTGAGGCTTCGATGCTGTGCTGTGCTGTGCTGTGCTGTGTTTTGATGTGTTGCACGAAAATTGATTGACGGATTGACTTGAGTGACTGATTGATCGATGGATTGATTGATCGACAGACTGACACCGAATAGACCAGCGGATCCAAAACCGAGAACTTTTGGTGGTCCGACCGGGATGAAGTGAACCGACACGGAGGGGCAAAGAATTCTGTGAGTCTGGATTCGAGATTCGATGGAGGAACGAAAACTTTCTGTCTCGGTTTATATGTGCCAGCTCGTGAGAGGATTGGAACCCTGGGTGAAGCCAAGCTGTGCTGACGCGATTGGAAGCTWTTCCGGTGTCGGGTTCCTTGTGTATGAGAGTTGCGCGACGGTTGCGGAACAACTACGATTGTGCGAGTGGAGAAAGGGAAGAATGAATATGAATCAACCCGAGTACATCGGCACGGTACGGAAGAACAATGCTGCGGTACCGTATTGCTGGACGGTACCGAGTACCGTTGTTGCGCTGGATCAGATCCTTGGGGAGATTGGTTCGCGTGAAGGGTTGCGCAACGGAAAACAATAATGGTTGCTGTTTCAATATCTAGGCGTSGTGTCGTGAAACCGGAAACAACAGCCGGCTGCTCCTTGTTCCACTAGCGCATSGAATTGCCGTACCGTATCGGAGGATCGGATTCGTGCATTTGTGTTATGGCAGGCGGGAACGCGAACGATGCCTTGTGTGTGTTGTGAAGCGGTCCGGCAAGGTGACAAAATTCCATCGGAATCCTTTTTTGGGATTGGTGCACGTTCGAAAMCTAGTGCAACTGCCGGTTCTGTGGCAGCCGATCGGTGTCGACGTCGTCGATTGCGTTCTAAGGTGACGCACAGGGGGCCAACCAGAATCGCGCAAAAAAGACCAGCAGATGGCTGTTCCGTGCTCGGAATTCCGATTGGCCGGGAGGGGAAGTGTGCTTCAATCGGGTTTCCGAGAAMATGACTCACCGCGGTTTCTTCCGTGGACCGCGTCATACAAAGAATCTACGGAAGGTACGTACATTCTACCGTACATTCGACCCGTGGATTACACCGGTGCGAGGAATCTGTTTTTATCTTTCGGGTTCGAATCGTGAATTTTGTCGCTTCCCGTTCCCGTGGAATGCCAGGAATTATGGGTTCCGCGCACGTGGGGCATCTGTCCRTCATTGGCATTGGGTTCGGCAAAGGGCTTCACTTCGAGGGGAGTATTATCGTACGGTATGTACCGTTCCGTACAGGCCTTGATGGCGTTTTGATGCCGTGGAACAATGAAGTGTACCATGACACCCGTTCGCAGTTCTTCTTTGRCATCTGCGATTTATTTGCGTTGATCGATCGATCGGCATTGGCATTGTCCGGTTCGGTTCGGTACGGCAAGGAACCTTACGGAGCTTTGGAGCCCGTGATGTAATGTGAAGTGAAGTGACGTGACACCCATCACCCTCCTCCCGCGAACCGTGACACCCCTTCGGGTGAGAGTGTGCAAAAGCAGGTGGATCGTCGTTGAAGTGGTTGTTCTCGCTGTCATTGTCATTGTTGCTGGTGCCACTGCAACTGCAACTGTCACTGCAACCGCAACTTCAACTTCAACAGCAACCGTCGTTGTCATTGGTCCTACTTCGAAGTTTGTATGGCATCGTACCGTAGGGTGGTGGTGTCGGTGGTGATATTGCGCTGGAGTTTGTTGCACCTGCATTCCGTCCCTCGTCTCGCGAAGGAACCGAGCATCGTCGTTGCCATTGGTCGCACCGCGAAATGCTTCGGGTTTGGTAAAAAAGGGCGAGATTGCCCCGCGTTGCGCTGCGCTGCGCTGCGTCGCATTGCGTTGCATTGCATTCGTTGCTTCGGAGCGAGCGAGCGAGTTGGAAGCATCGCCCCCCCCCCTCCCCGTGCCGCACCGTTCGTTCCCCCCGGCTCGCTGGGCGTGAGGCAGCAGGGAACGAATTCGCGGGCGCGCCCCGGATGGCATCGCCACCGCTGCCGGAACCCTTCCTTGCRTCGCAACGCCGCCGTTTCGCCTTGTTCCTGTTGCGCCTACCACAGGAGKGATTGGGTGCGACACCACGGTCCTAGCTTGTCCTCGTAGTATTGTACTWTAAAGAGTAGAGGAGGATAGATAAGGAGCGAATCATAGCGGCGGTGGAGCGTTTGAGAGTCAAAACAAGAGGATCGTTGCACCACYGTTGCCATTGTGTTTCGRCACCTTGCACGAAAAAGAAAATTAAAATAACTACGAATACTATACTGTTTTTYCTGTTGCTRGTACGGCACCGCAGTATTCACTTCTGGCGGCGCAAAGATCTGAGAAGGGGGAACGAACGATCGCTCCGCTTGCCGGATTCGTTCGTCTCGACAAGGAATCGCAGCAATTCCGACCGAAAAATTTCCCGCTCTGTAGTTGTCGAACGGAAGCGCACTGCTGTCGTTCTCGAACCTTTCGTGTTCCGTCCCTCGTCGTTCCTTTTGCGGGTTTGGCGGAGTTTTGTCGACCCGATTTTCCCTTTCGTTTTGGCAACCCATTTCCCGCCACGACGGACAGCTTGCGTTCCGGATTGGTCCGGTGGCGTGCTCAGAAACCTCCTCGGTGTTGATTCGGGGCTTGCCCGATCGCTCACCCCGTCATTTGCTCCAGCGGCATCCGCAGACAGACCAGCTCGTTCCCCATGAGCTTCGTCAGGATGCTTCCGGCCGCCACCTCCAGCGCCATGGGCTTCGGGACCTCCCGCGGTTCCTCCACCTCGACGAACCCAAAGCCCGACCKGTACCACTCCACGGTAGACGACAGGGTCAGGGCGTAGACGGCCTCGCTGGCGCGCCCGAGCTCCCTGTGCTGGTCCAGGACGCTCCTCACGAGGCCGCTCCCGATTCCCTCCGACCTCCGCTCGGGTACCACGTAGACCGAGGCCAGCTCCCACAGCCGGGGCACGGGCCGGTCCGCCCGGGCGTCTTCCTCCCGGGCCAGGAGCTCGGCCCGGCGTTCCCGGCGCTCCGCCGCGGAGGCAAAGGCCTGCTTGTACTCCTTCGTCCACGGGAGGGTGGACTGCCACCTCCCGTCCCCAAAGCCGGCGCTGGGATCCTCCTCGAATTCTTCCCACATTTGCTCGTCGACGGCGTCCCCGATCGACGCCGGCTTCATCGATCCCGGCGGGCTGTTCRGTTCGGAGGGATCCACCCCGGCCGGGCCGAGGGGCCGGATCTGCGCCCAGCCGACGCGGTCGCCGGTCGAGGCGTCCTCGGCGACGACAAAGTTCCGGTGAGAAATCCCCAGCGGGTTCATGAGCTCCCTTGCCATYGTGAGGGCAATCACCGGTTCGTCCCCCGGCCTCCCGCAGCGAAACCTTACGGAAAAACACGCCGTGGAGGTATTCGTCCGTTCCGAACCACGGAGGCTGGTGACGCCGGTGGTGGTGGCACGAAATCCCGCGGCAAGCAGCGGAGCCGACAGCARAAAGAGGACGAGGACGAGGAGCCCCGGCYGTGTTGCCGTTGGTTGGGCCGAAGTCGATACCATCGTATTGATTGTTGATTGCGAAGTWCGTTCGATTTACGGGAGCCGATCACAGAGAGACGCTTGGTTTACAATAGAAGTGCTATTCCGTATCAGGTTCCTTGTCAATGACGTGCCGGTACGGCTACCGCACGCACCACCTCCAAAAAAAAATRGTAGTAGTCGTTGAACCTCGATTTSGCGGCTTTCTTTTGGATTAGTTTTCGGGTGATGCCGCCCTCTTTTCCTTTTTTCACGCGTCCAACCAATTCATTCAAKACAATTCAAAATCCAAATATATCTTGTTTAGCTATCTTACTCTACTAAGGTATAATACATATGATAATATAAAGTCATRCCATATCATTCCCGCGACATGAACGACAACCACRAAGGGCACACGAATAAACTTTACCAACAACTGGATTCCCACTGTCTACCATGCATCCATACAATCTACAAAACAGGGAGAATCCGAACCTGCTAACACTAGAGATGGATTCCATCGTGACATGTTACACTGAAAAACCCATTTTTAAAACGTCGATTTAATTGACCAGAGACTCAGAAAAGAACAAGCCGTAGAAAGCCTCTRTMTTTGGAAGCGATCATCCATCCGTCTAGTCATGCGTTTCAAAGCTACCTTCCCACATTTAATATCGTTCCATCCCATAGGACCACATTTTGAACATTCAAWTTAGTAATTCTTCCGTGGYGTTTGCATTTTCGGGACTGTTCGTGCTGTGTCCAATAGAWATCATTTACTCTTCATCTGATTCATCTCCTGCGGCATTTTCTTCGTCCTCCCACCCATTCTGAAGGCGGCTATCCAGCAATTTCTTTTGTTCTGTTCGCAATGCCACCCGGTCCATGCACCATTTTTCTTCGTCCCTAGCGGCCTGGAGGCTCTTGGCTTTTTGGGTCACCTCYCTACGYAGTTCCTCCAATTCCGTTTCCAACAAAGTCAGCTGGTCTCCAGCGGCCTTTCGGCGCTTGTCGGCCGCTGTCAAGTCCTCTTCGATTGCCTTGAGGCAAGCCTTGGCCCTCCGGCGTCGTCCGGAATAAAGGGTTTCAAGGCTGGGYGGTTTGACGGTCACCTTGTACGAGATAACCTTTTCGCGCATCCACGAGAAATCGTTGGCGAATTTGAACCGCACCCAGCACGGAACGGAGCCAACCAGAAATTTCCCCGTGATGGGTCCGTTGACACTAGCATCCACGCGGGAAGATTCCTTTCATGGTAATTTGTTAGTTGTGACAATAATTTTTGTTGTACATCAGAGATGATTTTTGGCCAATTTGTCCACGAGTRGAAACGCAATTTYACAGATATGTAAGGTCAGCGGATAGGTCGAACACACGCACMCACRCACCCAATACAAAGGCGAGGAGTGCAACCGGGCGATATTGAAAACACACGTCGAGTTGGTGACAAAATTATGGCGCAATTACTGACKWAAGATACGGATAGGAAAAATTGAAACAATTCTTCTKTTCCTCATGTCTGCATTTCCATTCACTCGTCTTATGTTCCCAACGAAATTAAACGGGACTGCTTACCTTCACAATTGTTACGGAATTATCGCGCTCGGCCGTGATGGAAAATCCAAAATCGTATTGCTTATTTTCGACCGCGTATTCGACGACACTTCCGGGCATGGCCACCTGGATGGGGATTTCGAGGGATCCACCGGCCGAAATCGGCACGCTTCGGCCGACGTAGACTGATTCCTTCTCTTCGTATTCCGATAGATCGCTGAGACCGTCGACCTGGCGGACCAAAGCGAGCGGATCGCTTGAGTTCATCAAAGCGACCGATGGGATATACTTCGCGTCGGCTTCGGCCGTGGCCTCTGCGACGGCCTTAGCCTCGAGTGCTTGGATCCGTCTTGTATTTGATTTGGCAGCATTGCCCGACGATGTGGTGGCATCGTCCTTGGAGCTAGTCATCCTAGGATATTTTCAAAGGGKTCGTGTGTTGCGATCGATTGAAATCGAATTGGATTCCGATCGGGATAGTGTTTGGTCCTGAGGATTCTTTCGAAACAAGAAAAGAGCTATTCGCGAAATGAGTTAGATGTTGGAATTCGGAACCTATTTCGATGGGTGCTGATAACTTTTTCTACTTGAGATTCGAATWATTGGTGTAATTGAGCTCTTGCTTTCGGTGAACGGCCAACAGTTCCGTGGATTCGTCTTCGAGCAGGAAAGAAAATGACTGCTCCGAACGCGAAAAGTTACAGCAACGGTCGTGCAATGCCGTACTTTGGTACGAGTACAGAAYGTACAGCTACGAATAATGACGATCGACAGAGAGCTCTTCCAAATCTTGACGTTGAAAGTGAGTCTTGCTCGAAGAACTAAATTAGGCAGCTATTTCTGTGCCGTGGGTGAGTGACTGAAACTATGTGACTGAACAAGGAAATAAATACCGTACTTTTGTAAAATTTCTTCGTCCAACGTACGAGTAATACACTACGTATGTACTTTGCGAAGGGTGCTACATTAATCATTGATCTTGCAAACAAACAAAACTTAGCTAAATTCTCTCTGATTTCTAGTCAACCGTATCATGTATCATAACAAAGCCAAAGTTTTGTCAAGAAGACGTTTCTTGATGYTTCGTCAAACATTGTTCACAATTCGTATAGTATCAGAAGATATACTATGGATGACGCAAAAATACCCATTTGAGAAAACCCAGCGACTAATGCGTACAGGAACTTTTTTTTCGAATCCCATTCACGACCCTCAGATGAATGAAGTTTTGAGTTTCCCTTTCCTTTGGATGTTCTTCATAAAGGATGCTTGTATTGAATGAGATGAAAAAGCCGCAGTGCAAGGTCATTCTTTTATTTTCGTTTTGCTTTTGYTCTTTTTTCTTTGTTTCTCGTAATTCCTTGCTACTCGTTTCARCCAAGCGTCAAATGTAATGGGAGTCTTCGAGGAAGGGGATTTCAACTTTTTCGATGATAATGTGCTATTCTTTGATTCTTTTTCTCTTTGTCGTCGTCGACGCTCCTCTTGCTCCTCTTCGATTCGTTTCAGTAACCATGGGCTGGGTAAGGGAACTTGCAATAGTGCCGACGGTTGCGGCCTCACAAACAGAGTAGCAGCCATTCGTTGTTTCTGCAATTTAGATGATTCTTTTTCCACAACTCTGTGTTTGGCGGCCGGAAATTGTCCCGAAGTCAAATACGCCAAGACGGAACCTACAAAAATTGTTGCTACCGAATGTCCGTGGGCTTCGGGYTCTATCCAACAATGTTCCTTTGGATGATAGTACTCAAGTCCTAGAGCTCCCGGACGYTCATCGCTGTTTTCTTCTTCAATGTCGTGAATCACGACCGAAATCAAGGATGGATCTGTATGCATAGGCAAGGTTATTCTTTCTCCGTTTTCATTTAGCAAGGAAGTTGACATCAAAGGCGAAGTCTTYGTTGAGTCTTCTGTGCAATCATTGCCCTYKTCGTCTTTCGTCTTCTGTTCCTTCACAAACCTCTTCATATGCCACTGGCTAGCTGTTGTTGTGGGTCCCAGATGTCGTTGAAACCACCCGTCGTCATCAGATATCGGTTGCGATTGGTCAATTTTGTGCTCGGCGAGAGACAGCGAGAGAGGCAGTTCTAATTTTCTTTCAATCGCTAAAAGAACCCTGTCGGCAATGCTGTGCAAACTGCAAAACATTCCAGACAAATCTCTCAAATAACAATCRTCCTCGTGATGAACATGGAGATGAAAGCTTTGTGGATTGGTTTGGTCGGTATCGCCACAACCAACACAGTTCTCGTCGGAAAACACTATGCCCTCTCGTTGTACATTGTAYCGTGACATTCCACCAGCCCAGTGAAACCCTGTCRCGTGTGCCGAATCTGCATCGGGTGCAATCATCGGCAATAGCGGGCAACAAAGTTTTTCGCCATAAACACCAGCATTGCCATTATRGTCGATATCGAGTAYTGTTTCGTCCTCTGCTCCGTGCCGATCCGGATGGAGAGCTTGATCCAAGACTCTTCGAGCCGATCGAAATGCCTTGCGGTGTATTTGACTCGGTTGTGTAGATCCGAATGTTTCTCCTTCATCAAATCTTCCAGAGAGTCGAACTTCAAAATGAAATAGAAGTAAGATAAAACAACGACTGCTTGCGTAAGTAAAAAGCAGAAATTGGCATTTCCATCGTTGGTATCGCCCGAGGTTCAATATCAGCCAAATCGAAGCATTTAATATTCGTAAACGTACCAGTAGCTACTCCCTTGTGGAGGAGGCTTGTCGCTGCCTCGTCCCAGATGTGATCCGGAATGCTACCAAATAACATGGAAGATAGAGAAGCTGCCTTTGAGGTGTATTCTGGCGTGGTCCGATACAATGCCTCTGCTGTCCCTTGCGTGATTTCTAATCCTACCCCAGATACCTTCACAACTTAATGTGTGTCTCTATCTCTTGCACGCATTCAATATGATATATTCGTTCGTTTTTTGCCTCTCTTGAGGAAACGTTCGACTCGACTCCAACCGGGAGATTGTTTTGATGCACAGAAAACAGTCACTCGCTCTACCCCATTAAGATATCGCCTCGTGATAGTGGCACAGCGCTTCAGTGCATTCCTATTTCGCTTCTTTCGAGCGTGCRGCTAGTGCAATCGATTCTCTACTCTTGGCATTTCATCTAGTGAAGTATTTCGTACTTCTAAAACGACCACAATACACAACATGAGTTGTACGCATCACTGTCTTATGGTGCGAAGACGTAATTCTACTACCGCACGTACGGTAGGCGTCAAGTTGTGATGAAGTAYGATTTCGTTCTGTACCGGTACGAGTACGTTACCAACAGTGAATCGTCGTATTCGTTCGTCAATTTTATTGGGTATTTTCACGAGGAGAATGARAAGTGAAAAACAATCGAAAATTCGAATAGAAGACCATACAACAGCAAACACAAAAGACTGTCTACCTAAACTTCAATCTGCATCTACAGATCTACAGATACAAATCAGAGTTTCCGTAAAAGTAGGTTGAACGAAAATGTAGGATTAATTTGACTCAGAAATTTGAAATGAATTATTTGGTGACACGATAGGAGACTGCGTAAGACATGCCATCTTGCATGGTCCAATCAATTGTAACAGTGCGTCTGACTTCTGTTGAATATGGATTTCGAAAGCGTACATCATTGCTCAAGGTGACTCAAGCAGCATCTGCAGCAGTGTGATCAAAATTTCATAGCTTGCCATTGTTTTTGTAATGTGGCATTTCATCGTGTTATTTTCAGTGGATATCAAATAATTTCGCCTTTGAACTATTCATGTCTTGAAATGTGTACAGAGAAGCAGGTGGTTGCAACAAAACATTAAGCTACGTTTTGTTGGAAGAGTAAAATGGAATTTCTGTAAATGAAATTCAAGAACGGGTCAAAACGCCTTGCATTTGTTATTATTCCGTGTTCGAAACGCCGTTATCTTCCATATCAAAGTCTTCTTGATTTTCTAAATGCGGTATCATTAACACTGAAGGCTGACAGTGTTTGAGTATCTTTTTTTGTTCAGAGTCTGTCGGAAGGAATGATGTTTTGCAGCAAGGACAAGGAGCTTTTATCCCATCGTTGTGTGAGACGATGTAGTCCAAAGAACATGCTTGGTGGAAAACATGTGGTTTTTTCCCGTTAATACTRTTGGCACAGCAAATGACGACATCACCTGGCCGGAAGTTTTCCAAGCAGATTGCGCATGGATTATTCGTCACGGCATCCATCAATGTGGAACTTATTATTGTATTCGTGGAAGGCAAMGACGATGCTTGTTGAACTTGGTGGTKTTCATCGACCGTTGCGAAAGTTTCAGATTCACACTCAATGGAATCATTGTATGTTATCATTTCATTTTCGTAGTTGCATCCTTCGCATGGTTGTTCGATGTCACTATCGGTCTCTTCGTTGTCTTCTAAACAAATTGTCTTTGTTGTAAAACTACCACTTTGACCTTCCTCGTCTTTGTCGGAACTCCCAGTTGGAAGTGTTCTATTCTTTGTGTTGTCGTTATCCCAATCAATGCTTYTGTGTCTTGATAGAGAGAGCGATAGGCTTGATGTTGTCATGTTGGTCAAACGGATCGCACAGCTCTCGATGGTCTTGGCTATTTTCACTCTGTTGGATTCTGCGTCCTTGATCTTTTTCTCYTCGGCTGCGGCAATCTGAGCAATACGATGTCGTTCGGCCTCCGCGGCCGTTCGACTGTACGCCTGTGACATGTGAACTCCACACACTAATATAATCGCGCTGAAGGCGAGGCCTATGATCAGGTCGCTGATGGAGGCGTTGGCCGTAAACGAGCRGAAAGTTTCAACTTGACTCTCTGAAACTTTATCGGTTATGCTGCTCATTGTACTGTCTATATCCATGTCGTAATCCATCTTGATTTCGAGGTTCTTGGTCTACGGTAGCTATTCTTGTTATTCGCTGATCTCCCAGTTTAATGACTGTTGCTTTCGGATTGTGGGATGATGCCGCAAGACACAAARAACCGTATTTTTTGAGAAAGCATTTGACGTACCGTACTATTAATCGGAGTCGCAAATGCGTGTATCATGTCGAAGCCGTTTCATTCAGAACATCAAGTGCCAGGTATCAGCCAATCAAAAGGTGCCATGCGCGAACTGCGTGATGATGTCGAATTGATGTTGATGTTCGGTGCGTTCGAGGTGAGCAGAAAAGGTCGAGGTGAGTTGAAAGGTTGAAATGAKTTGAACGTATCGTAATGTACGGTACTAACGTACGACACAMAGTTTTCCGTTTTGAAATCTCGGACACGTTCTTCATAACAGTGACTCGAACCGCACGGGATAAAAGAAAACCACTCGACCAGAACGACTAAACAGGCACCAGAGACGTTTTCCTTC